>JAUJPO010062025.1:0-13069 GCA_032270745.1 Tiaropsis multicirrata | reverse complement strand
ATTTTCAACATAATTTTTGCCCGTAGGCAAAAAGCTTAAGCGACGACCCGAGCGTTTCCAGACTATCTCTTCTTGTGCTGCAACTTGATTGCTTTCTGCTTTGTGGATGAGGACACCAAAAAAACTGACTCCATTACCAATACAATCCGATATCAAAATACCTGAATTTTGCGCGGGTAGGCGAGGCAAACAATTTTACTCGTTAATTTATTGCGCGCGCAGGCCCCGACAAAGCCAAAATCATTTCGGCCAGTTGCTTTTTAGAATTCAATTTCGCTGCGCGCTGGCCCAATTATTTTCTTTATAGAAATTGTATGTAAATCCCAATTTGCGCTTGTATTCATCTGTCACTAAATTAACAACAACAAAAAAATTAACTGAAAATAATTATTACAAAATATGTACAGATTCGACGAAAAAAAATAGATTTGTAAAAATGTAAATTCCCCCAAGAGTGAAAAATTAAAACTTAAAACAACTCTAATAGTGACGTTTAAAGAATCCGCGGATGGGACTTTGCAGCCTATGCTCTAGATAGCGCAATTTCTATAGGCTAGTCTGTGTAGCAAGGTATATTTCACTTGTCTCCTTTTTTCTAGAACGAAAAACTTCATAACTTTTTCTGTTATTTAAGACATTATTTCAAGTTTGACAATCTCACCCCCCCCCCTCTTATATGAATTCGAAATTCAGTAAAATTTAAATCCCAGACAAAATTCACCTAGCATAAAACCGAGTGATTTGGTCTGAAAGAATCTTTAAATAAAAATTTGCAGAAAATAATCTATAAAAATATTTATAAGAGTGAAAAAAAAATACAATTTATTAAAAAGAAATTTGATTAGGTGTAATATGTATATTATAATTGGACGTAGAATTAAACAGTTACCGAACAGATCGAGGGCATAGGATAAAACATAACGTTATTCCGACATTGTTTCAACGTACAAATAACGTTCTGTTGTTGAAACGACGTTGTTTGGCTGCTGGGATGTTGGTATTGGAAAACCAACGATTTCATAAAAATATTTTCTGGGAATCTCATACTTTGCAGTGATGCAGTGAAAAATACGATTAACAAAAAATCTACAAAATAATTAAGAGGGCATAATATATTCCCAAAATGAGCTTTTCCATAAACAATTCCTACCTCCACTGTCGAGGATATAAGATATCCAAGGGCTAAGAATTTGAAGACCAAGTTATCCAGGGGGATTCAAAATTTTCAACACGGATCACAAAACTCAATTGTTTGTGTTAAAATCATCCAAGTTTAGAGAGGCTCTCTTGTAACCATGTTTCTCATTCAATCGTTATTCAAATTTTGATTCCAAAAATCACACTTTCAAACAAAACATCAAAATTTGTAACTCTTCCCAGCAAACACATGATTTTTTAAGCGTTCTGGCGTTAGGAAAATGCTGTTTCGACATTCAGACACGGGTCTGATCAAAAACAAATCAAATCACGCACTTCCAAATCATTTTGAATCATTCAATTAACAACACACCATATAATGTGGAACCATTAAACTTCATTTTTATGCTTTAGCCTCGTTATCGTGTTTGAGTAGCATAAACCTCAGGCTAGCTATATCATTGAAATCAACTCCTTTATTAATCAACTCTTCAACACTCTCCGCAATTAAACAAAACATGAGTGAGCTCAACTCATTTTTTCTGTCCAGTCCTTTCTTTCACAAAGGGGCTGTCAAGGCTAATGGGTTCTTTGTGTTCAGAATAAAACAATGGATTCTTCTGATAGTAAATCACGATGTCCATCAAATTACTAAAGTTCAGTTTACCGATTTGTAGTTTACCGCCGTCCACAGCTTCTATTGGAAAGTGACGAATCCTAAAACGAAAATGAGTTCTTTTAGTACAAAAGTCTCTAAAAATCGCAGACACATTGTTTGTTTCGATGCTTCATTCTTCAAACTCGTTCCCTTTTTGAAAGTCGATATTAGGATTAATAAAAACACTAAAAAATAATAACTTATGCTTCGAATAGGACCCAAAGAAAGTACGTTGAACGGGGAGGCGTAGGCCATGCAGCGAAAAAGTCTATCCCAATATCCCAACTAACGCTAGACTGATGGGTGTCAGAGCGCCAAACATGCCGCCAGTTCATATTGTGCTACTCATTTGTTGAGTGGACGATGATGGGGGATCGAACCTACAACCTTTTGATCGCAAGGTCAGTGCTCTACCCACTGAGGGAACCGACCACTTACCTGTAGCAATACTTGACGGATAAAGCGTACGATCCTTTTGCCTTGAAAGAGAAGATAAACAGGAAAAGTTTCAACAAAGTGGAGTTATCTTTTCATTACTTTCACTTTCGAGAAAGTCACAAAAACTAATAAACTCTTTCTTTACGCTCACGAAAGTTTTAGGATTAAAGAAAAAAGAGAATTGAGAAAGTTTGCAAGGCGTTTTCTCCCATACGGAAAGAACCGAAACCACTATTTTTCTTTTTCTTCTCAAAAGTAAAGTTCATCTACTTTGAAGAAAATGCAGTTTTCAAAGCCACCTAAAGTCTTCTATCGAATGCTGTCAGGTGAAGAGCATGTCGTTCCAAAAGAATCAATCTTTGGGTTGGCTGGGCGGTTTTGGCCGAAAGCATTAAGAAACTCTCACATCTTTGAAGAATGAGCGAAAGCCTTTAAGTGACTTCAAAAACGGCATTGAGAAAATGATGAAAAACGAGAAGTTTATAACCATTAGAAATGGTAGACTAGCTGCTTACTCGTTGGCTGTCTCTGATAAGGAACTCTCTTTGGCGACCATACTGAAAAAAACATATGGAGAAATTATGAGGACTGGCGAAAAAAAAAAGAATTTTCTGGAAGACAGATGAGGTTGTACAGTTTGAGGTACTTTAAAAATTGTTTTAGGTGTGGCACTGTCTAGCGAGCGAAAAACGCCTAAAATTTGATGCAGTGTGGGTCGCTGCTGATACCTGGTACAAGAACTATCACTGTGGGATATTCCATGTTATGACAGAGACCTTTATTATCAAATTATGTAAAAATGAGTTACAATTGAAACCAACCGCATTGCCCATTATACACGTTGCTTTATTAGAATATTAGACCCGAGCATTTTTCTGACTTGTTCTTATGTAAAAAACGTGTAATGAAAAAAATAAATAACGTCATAGATAAGAGATTGAGATTTTACAAACCGTGGATAATTGCCGTTCACAATCGGCTCGTGAAATGTTGCCAAAGTACCAAGACTCCGAGTCATACACTGTAAAAAGAAAAAAATAATTCCTTCACACCAAGTTTTATGATTTGCTAGTTATCAGTGACGAATAAAAAATATTTTGGATTATTGGGCTAATCCAGAGAAAAGGTTTCGTAGGGCGTGAAGGATTTGTGTTTTAGGGTAACATAAAATTGGCTGTGTCCGGGAGTAAATTTGGATGTCCGGTGTCTTAAATGTTAAATGTTAAATGAATGGGGCAGAAAATGTTTATACCCTCCACCCCCGTGTACAACTTTTCAGCTGTTTTGTTTGCTCCTACTGGATATCCGGCGGAAGATGGCGCACCTTGAGTGGATTTTTCACCCTACTAAGCCTAAATGTTTTGCAGATGCTCTGCAACCAATGAATGAGTGGACACGTCCAATACAGGCTATAGAAGACACACAACGTCCAAATAACGTTCTGTTGTTAGAAAAAAACAATGTTTGGACGTTGAAACAACGTTCCGTTCCTGGTAGGCTATGAAAGAAAGATCCACCTGTTTGTAAGTAAAAGCGTTAACAGTCAAGCTTGTAGAGAGATCATAGATTTTGATGTTTTTGTGTTTAAAACCACACAGAATATCTCTTGAATATTGTATGCATGCAACGGTTACCGTTTTAGGTGCACGATTTGTGAAAGTTATGCATTGATATAAGGGAGCAGCTTCTACAAGTATCTTACCTGAACGTAGAGTCATTTCTGGTTCGTCATACAAGTCTTCCTCGTATGGTTGTTGGACGGGCGTGTGCACGGGCGTAGGAGCAGGTGGTGGCGAAGGTGGAAGGGCGTCCCGCTCATCAGGTTTGGGCAGGGCAGGACGTTTGGCAATATCAGTTTGTGACGTTTCTTGAGGTTTGTTACGAGGGCGTGGAGCAGGGCGAGGGCGTGGTTTTGGTTTCGGAGAGCCACCACGATCTGTGTGAGCTTGAAAAGAAGAGATGAGATAAATGTTGAGACTAGTGCAATTGATTAAAACCCCAGTATGAAATTATTATACTTTCAGGAAAGTTTACATGAGTATCAGTTCAGCAATTTTGCTCAAATACAAAAGGGTTTCCGCGAAAAATTACGCATACGTAAAAGAGCCTGTTACTATGATTTTCCTTGGGACTAAAAAAAAGAGTACAACAAAAATGGGTAGGGGTAATCAGGATTCTTCTATAGGGATGAAAATCTGAAAAAATTATGTGAGTCCTCCTTAGGGCTTTTCCAGAAAAAGTCCGCCCCCTTTGTTGAAGATGTTGAACTTTAACACTAGCCCCCCCCCCTTGATATCGTCGGTCTTCAAATTCTTACCCCTGGATATCCTAGGATATTACTTCAAACCCCCTGGATATGCTATATCTTCAACAGTGGGAGTACATAATCTTTCAAAACCCAATCAAGAAAGCACAAAAATATGCTCGACTGTAAAAAAACTTATCATCTTACCTGCTATAGAGCCAACATCAACATCTAGCCGGCGCTCCAAGTATGTATCAGGAACCCAGCCTTGTTTATCAAAATCATCTTTCAGCAGCAAAACAAACATCCATCCAGAGTCGGAGGAAATGAGTTGGACAAGATCTCCTTTGGTCAAGCGAATATCGTCTTTGCGATGCTGTCCCGGGTCGTAGTCCATCAGTGCCACGAAAAAATGTGCATCCTGGGAAACGAGGTGAGAAGATTTGCTTTATTAGTCTTTTTTTTATAATCAGTCTGATCCTCTCGAACTCGACAAAAACAAATGAATGTTAATTTCGTCCCTTAAAGATATTCGCTTTTTGAGTTCTTTTGTGCCTCAGTAGAGAAAGCTTTTGAGCAACGGAAAACTCTTCTTGAGAGCCCGATATTCAACCGTAAAAAATGCCTGTCTTAAAAACTTTTAGTCCGTACTACCCCCCCCCCCCCCATGTTGAGGAAGTCGGACACGTGGTTTTAACATTTCAAATTCTGAAATGACGCCTAGCTAAAGTCCGACGATTTCCCTTCCCATACACCGCGAGCTTGTCCGATCGAATGAGTAGTCTATCAAATATCCAAGAGGAAAAACATACTTAAGCACCCATCATAAACGCATTTCACAAATTGCCCGATTTCCGATACAAGATTAATAAAGGCCAGTTTTTTAAGTAGTTACTGTTAAAACTTTTTTAAACATGATTAAATTGATGATGTCACTGAACTCAGGCGTGTCCTGGTCCTAACACTAGTTGTCGACCAGACCAGAAAAAAATAATCCGTGCGGAGTATCATACCTTCACTTCCGCTACTTGAGAGAGGGGAGGGGGTATAGAATTCTTTTGGATTTCAGTTTTTCTGTCATTTCTATTTAGTTCAATTACAACTTTAGATCTAGTAGGGTAGCCAACCTTTCAGGCCAAACCTTCATTAAAAAGCTTGTCTTTTATCCCGTCGTTTATCATGTGAAAAATTTAACAAAATCGTCTTTACTTCACTTAATACATGTTTTCAATAGAGTTTTCAAAAAATACCTTACCATTTTATATTACCCTTCAAGTTTGTTGCTTAGAGGCGAAAAACACACGTGTATCGAGATATCGTCAGACCATAATACACATTACTAAATATACATTTTATGATAGTCATTAAAGAACGAAAGTCATAATTTTTAACAACTTAACAGATCTATTATCACGGAAAACCGCATCGCGTTCTCATGAAAACCATAACAATTCTGACCAAAAGATCTTTCACTTACAACGACATAACACGGAATGACCCCCATTCGGTTAAATAGAATACCTCACGTTTATCGTTCGTTGGGAGGGTATGGAGCTGCCAAATTGAGCCCATTGAAGTTTTCCATAGTAAAGTCTCTTAAACGAATTTGGAGAACGAAGAAACGAGACAAAAATTAGTCTCTTTTATTCAAGTATTTTTTAAAGACTTTTGTACTAAAAAACGACATGGTCTTGGCAGATTATTTATATGTTAGTACCTCTACAGAAATAAACGTTCGAATTTTCCGTAGATATCGGGTCAAAATGACCCCGGGAATGCCCCGCTTTTTAGTTCTAATGATTATTTTCATAGTGGAACGAATCAAAGATGTTTATGGGTCGAGTCTATACCACAATACCCCGCCGTCAGAAATTGCTATTCTATTAGCGATAAGACATATGGTTTGAAGATTCCACGCATGATTCGAAGACCGTGCAAAGACTTGACACCTTTTCACATTTAGTCAGTGGATAAATATCTTCACCTATCATTCAGCCGTAGATCAAACCTCAAGGAAAAAGAAAGAAAGGGTCGGGCGTTGAAAATCATAGAAAAATGGGAGAAATGGGCGTTGAACCTAATGGAAAATGGGCGGAATGGGTGTTGAACATCATGAAAAAAAAATACAATTAAAATACTGTCTAAGCCACTCAGTTTATTTTATCGAAAATATTGACTATCTACTTGATGAAATTCTATAAAGGTGAACAAAATGTCGTTATTCAGCAATTTTTTCCGTTTGCCGAGTTTGCCCACAGACTTTCCGTAGTAAAGTCGCTTAAACGAGTTTGGAGAACAAATCATCAAGACAAATATTTGTCCCTTTTATGCAAGCATTTTTTTGAGACTTTAGTACTAAAAAACGAAGTTGTCACAAATTGGAAGATGAATCATATGCATAGTACTAAAAAGGTGAAAATCATACAAAACTAAATTCTATAAAAACCTTCTAAATCTTTCAAAGTGGTTTTCTTAACTTTAGTTCCTCGAATGTAGATCTTCTGACGAAATTTTGAATTGACCTAAACGCACAACCAATATCCTTTTTTATGCACTTAATCAACATGAATATTATATTACACTATTGTTGACAAGCCCCTCCTACCAGGCTCACACGGTAATTTTAAATTGCTTAATTTCCAGGATTTGTAAATACAGTTTGAAGTAAACTACAGTAACAAAAAAAAAATATTTCACAAACTTTCAAAAACACAATCTTTTTAATCATTTCAAAAACTCAAAGGTATTACAAACAAGTTTCACTTGGTGGTTACCAGAATATGATTTCACGAAATGTTTTTTTAAACCTTGCGCTTAGGGTCCGAAGGACACCATTTGGAAAGGTAGTTTCACCGCACCAGCTCTCAGATATGATCTTGGAATAATTTACCCGGTCTGGAAGTCTTTTATATTTGTCTTGTGTGTACATTTTGAACTTGCATACGTAAATTGCTTTGTTTTGCTCACTTTTTAATCATGTGATAAAAAAATAGACTAATCCCAAGAGAAGATATTGGTAACATGACCAATAAGTGAGCAAAGTTAACTTTTGTTTTAAACAATGAAAAAGCTGAAAAAAAGTTATATTAATACATTGCCAGACCAGTGTATTTTTTACCTTTCGTTTTCCATACATCCGAGCAACTTCGGCCAAACATAATTGCGTAATCAACATAATAATGTAAAATCAAAAAAAGGTATAATATCCAAATACCCAATATATCCAATATACCCCGAAGCGGGTACGAATTCCGTATGTCAAAAAGTGAAGGGTCCAAAACCCCTCAATAGCCAATATTAAAAAAAACCACTGTAACAGGTGAATTGATTTTTTTTGTTTGTTTACTATCTCTATCTATACACATTTATCATTCATTATAGAGTAACAGTATTTTTTTTCAACTAATCATTCGCCAATTAAAGAAATTATGACATGCCTTGTTAATGCCTTCGTAAGATGAAGGTAATTAACTCGATTTCAAAATACAACACAAATTGATATTCTTTTGTATAGTATAGTATTCCCGTTATATCTACCGATTATAATCCAGTTTGCCTCGATCAATCAACTACGTAAAACATAAATATCATAAGATTAGGTTAGAAGTAAACAAGAAAGAAATTCATTCGTTGTGGATAAACTCAATTACTCAATTTCGACAGAAAATTTTCTCTAGAGTAATAACTTTGTAAAAATTGATAATAAATTTATATTTCCACTTCAGCAGGCCGATGATCATCTCAGTTTCAAGCCGTTTTTTTTTTAAGTCCTTCATGAGGGAAAATTAAAGTTATAATGGAAAGTGCTTTGAATGAGGTTGCATTGCAACGCTATGCATTTCCAGCTGAGAAAAGTGGTATTAAAAACATTTCTCTGCAATCAAAAATTGAAATACCTTATAGTTATGAGTGATTATTATATAAACACAATTCTTGAAGAAAATAGAAAAAGAAATATTATTATATTGAAGAAAAGATCAAGAAAGTGCAGAATAAAATCGAAGATTTTGATTCTCGCATTTCATGTTTGTGTAACAGTAGTAAGCCTTCACGTTCTTTTATAGGAAAAACAATATTGATTTAAATGTCTTGATTTGATGGACAATGTTTTTAAGAACAAACCATATAAGAACTGTGGTAATTCTAGAGTTAATACATGCGATAAACTGCGAATGATTCTCTCGGAGACCGGATAAGCCAAAAAAGCTAAGAACATTTTAAACCTTTTGATGATAATTTCTGAAGAAAATTGTTTGAAAACAGTTAAAAATAAACTTAAGAACATATTAAGAACATTCAAACACTTTCTCTGGTCACACAGTGTGTTCTAATAAAGAAAACGTTTAATTGTCACATTTTAACCTTATACGCAAACAACTCTCGTGTCCTCGTGGTCTAGGGAGCCACACGACCTCATGTTTTGAAAGAGATTGTTTCTATGAAAACTTGAGAGGGCCCTTTCCCTTATCATCCTAAGTATGTACCTAAAGCTTATTGAAAACAACGTTTTCAATATTGGGTTTTTCCAGAAAAAGTCCGCATCACCCCTGTTGAGGATATAGGATATCCAGGGGGTAAGAATCTGAAGACCATGGATATCCAGGGGGCGGTGGTTCAAAATATTCAATATCCTAGGATATCCAGGGGGTTAAGAATTTGAGGACCATGGGTATCCAGGGGGGGTTCGAAATTTTTGGCACAGATATCCACGTTTTCTTTATTAGAACCCTTACCGTAGAATGGACCCATACTAATTTTTTCCTATTTCGCAAAGCTCATATCAGAAAAAATTAGTATGGTAACATTGCAGTTTGAATTCCGCACCAAAACTGACAGTTGAGAAATTAAACCAATCAAATCGTACGAATCGCAAAAAATTGGGCTCCCATTTATTAGAACCCTGTGACAAAAGGAAGCCTTCAAATCTAGCCTTAAAATGCTCTTGGATTTGAGTAAAAAAGGAGCATTTCTTAAGCAATTGTCTTGAGAAATCTTCTTTAAAAGGCTTAGAATATTCTTAGGTGTTTGAAGCTTGAAAAGTTCAAATACGGCTAAAAGTAAAGTAAAAGTTTGAGGTGATTAACCACCACGCAAATATGACAGAAATTATCTCATGGTGAAAAAGTGACAAGACTTTAAAACAGAGCTATCTCCTAGTCTAACATCTCCAATCCATCTGCTAAATTGAGACCATGTCGTTCTTTAGTACAAAAGTCTCTAAAAATTGCTTGAATAAAAGAGACTAATTTTTGTCTCGATGCTTCATTCTCCAAACTCGTTTAAGAGACTTTACTACGGAAAACTTCAATGGGCTCAATTTGGCAAAGCATACTACTTACAGCATGATGAATATTCGATATAGCTATTATCAGACAAAACAGTAAATTCATGGTGTTGTGAGGTGATTGATGACAATTGAATTTATAGCTAGAAAGGAAAAACAAAAGACTACATGCTTTGAAATTCAATTCGACTCTTTCAAGACATTTACAAAAGAAAGTTTTAGGATCTAACCTCAGCAAAAGATCGTAACGCAAGACTACTCTGCTTTGTACAATATCCCGTTCTCGTTCAAGTCATCTCAGACGAGGAGCGTTCTTTCCACGTCAGAACGTTATTTGGACGTATTTGAAACGGTGCTGGAATACTGTCTTCTTTAAAAGAACTGAAAGCGCATCATTCTTTGTTTATTCAAAAGGAAAGTTTATCTTTCAAGAAAATACAGTGTCGAAACAAACAAACTTCTTTCAGATAATGCAAGATTAAGCGAAACCATTTTTAACTGGTGAGTGGTTTAAGGAAGATAACATCATATGTTTTCAGGTTTCCTCAAAGCACTGTTCTGATTCCCCTTTCCAAAATTTTAAAACTTTTACCAAAATATTTATTCTCCACTTCTCATGAACCATCTGAGGCGGATCTTTTGTTTCTCTATACGTGATGAAAGACATGTTTTTTTCTTTTGAGTATGTGTGGAATAAACGGTTCCAGATTTGCAACCTTTATCCCACATTATTTTTAGACCACAGAATAAGGATTGCAAAATTGATATTTGTTTCACAACTTCTCATCCATATGATTGATACACCTCACAAAATAAATAGTTCAAGATAATATGTTTTTGGAAAAAAATGATTCTTTTTAAAACCCCTTATCGTAAAGATAAAGTACACTTTTTATTCAAAATTCATTCATAAAGGACCATTTCAAAATATTTGGAGCCAAGAAAAAATATAATACAATTTGTCCCCGCATTCCGATGCGAAACACAATATTTGGTTAGTCCGAAGTTTACTTTAATGATAAAAAATATTTTTTTGCCAATTGTTAAAAATGATGAAAAAATAATCATATTTCCGTATTCAGTTAATACGATTAAGTTACAAAGTTTTTCATTTTGAGTTGATGACCTTCCAAAAAGTCCTGAGAGCAGCCTTAACTTTCAAGGGGCCTAAAAGTGAATTCAAAGTTCGGTTATACCGGCTGCACTAAAAGATAGTTAATAAGCTGATACTGCATAAAGGCTACTTGGCCTGGACCTACGCTCTTTTGGAAATAAAATTGATACGAAAGTTTTGTGCTAATATCAGTTTCACTTACTAACGAAGCTTGCACTACATTGAAAGATATTTTTTATGCACCAGTCAAACGCAAAAATACACTTAAGATTTCCCAAGAGTCTTCGTAAACTCCGATTTAAATTTCAGCAATATTTTCCACCGACCATCGGAGAGGGTTTAAGGCAGGTTACCGATTAGCCTGTACAATACAATGGGCCGTAACAAACCCTACTATCGTCAGCTGCATAAAAAGTAGGGTTTGGTTTAGGTTAGGAACTGACGCCAGGGTGTGTAAATGGAACGCCCTTTACTGTTCTAAGCCTTGAAGTCAATGTTGTTTATGAAACAACCAGGTACAGTGGAATCTCTCTATCTCGACTACCCTCTATCTCGAATTTCTCTCTATCTCGAACAGAGATCTCGGTCCCTTGAACATTTGTGGGCTCTCTTTCTTTATCTCGAACTTTCTCTATTTCGAACAAAAATTTTGGTCCCTTGGGAGTTCGAGATAGAGAGATTCTACTGTAATATCGTAAAAAGTCTAACCAATACCAACACTATGCAAGATTTTTTTTTTTACCAAAAGAAACGCATTAAACAGACGGCCAATTAAGCTATGGGCATCAATTCATAATATTTAGCAACGCAGTTAACCACTTTATCGCTTGGTTGAAAATTAGCAAAATCCCTCGTCTGGCATAAGAAACGAACGAATCACCTAAAACAAAATCTAGCATTTAAAGTTTAACGTTGCATAATATACGAGAATTAATTTTTACACCACACCAACCGATTTTAGCAACGCACATCATATAATGAACTCAAAGAGTGGCTATACTACAATACATTACAATCGAAGCGTCTCCACATTACACCAAATACAGGCAGTATTTACAGCAACAATATTGTAGCAACACACTCTACCACTTATGGGTTGACTGAAAGAATGGCTTCACTTCACTATAAATACAAATCGCTCAATGAAATTCCTTGATCCTTAACGTCAATGCAAAAAAAAAAAAAATACAAAAAAAATCAAGAAAACAATTTGATTGGCTGACAGTGACTTTGTGTGATTGACAATGTAAACAGTTTACCTTAAGAAAACAACCTTCATTATTTTATTTTCGAAAAAAGAGCAGTTATTCTACTCGCGATAGGTTATTTGAGAAGTGTAAGCGATAATACCAATAATGTGTATGACTGCAGCAAAATGATATATCGTTTGTAAGCTACACCTTAATTAACGCCCTCCTGATACGCCCTCCAAACTTTCTCGAAATATCCCTCGAGGTTTTCCAAAAAGAATTGTACTCCACCAGTTGAGAATATTAACATTTTCTAGTTACCCCTCAGAAGTAAGAAAAACGAATACCCCCGTTGGATTTCCACACCAACTTTCCCTTGACCCCTTTGGATTTCCAAGATTTGTTAGACATTTTTACTATAACCCCTCGGGTGTCCGCTCATTTTCCCCAGATTTTGGTGTACCCAATTCCCCCTTGGAAATTCTGACTCCTCGGACAGGAAATTTATATTGATATTGAAATCCTTAACAGTGGGTGTGCAACTTTTTCCTGGAAAAGCCTAATGACCGGTGAATTTAGAAAATCGGTAAAATATATGTTGAAGTTCCCACACGAACGTTCAAGAAGTGTTCTATAAGAGACTAAGAATCGCCTGTTCTATACGCTTCATGGACAACCTTTCAAGCCTTTCGAGTGATATTTCGGAAAAAGTAGCTACCAAGAAGCTAAAATTGCTCCTTTTCAGTAAAATTAAGACCATACTAAGAACATTTTAAGGCATGACTCCAGAAAAGTTAAGAAATCCGATGACTTCTGGTGACAGAGTTCTATAAACAAGGTATAAAAAACCCAAGAAGAAGCTTGCTCAAGACGCCTTAAAATCTCGGGTCGAATTAATTATTTTTTCAGCTAGTACTATGATATAAAACAAGTTATACTTATATGGACCTACCTGGTTATAAAATGAAATTAACCCTTAAGGCCATAAGAATAAACGAACGAA
>JAUJPO010062014.1:0-13069 GCA_032270745.1 Tiaropsis multicirrata | reverse complement strand
CGATTTAAACGTGGCGGCAACGAAGCTCTACAAAGAAACAAAAAGGAGATGGACTTCCAGTCGTTTATATTTTCATGATATAACGCGTTATATATCTTATCAAGGAACAATCAACAAAAACCTTAATTGACGTCATCAAAAATCTGACATTGAACCAAAGAAAATAAAGCGTTAGGAGGAGGGTCTATGAATCTCGTCAAACAAACCCTTTAGAGGGAGATTTTTGCTCTTCTCAGGTAGTGGTTTCTTGATTTCTTTAAAATAGCATACTGTAATCTGTATGTATATATGCAAAAAGCTTTTTTCTCTCTTTTGCAAACTTTTCTGCAAGCGATTTCTTTATCTGATGTTTTGTGGTTTTTCTCATTTACGTAATCGAATAAATCAGCTTTTATAAAAAGCTTCGAATAGAGATTCTGGGTTTACCTGGGGTAAGTTACGACATATCTAGAAAAGTGTGTAATTGATAAGTGAGATTACCTTTTACTTTCTTAAAAAAAATCCAACTAACCATCCGATACAAATAAGTTTTAACTCTTTGTTTTGGCGGTCATGCCAGCCACAAATGAGATGTCGCAGCCACAATTCTGATATTGAATTTTCTTAAATGTGCACATCTCCGGTAATAAAAAGGGTTTCATTTAATATGTCTTTAAACTTCCGCACCCAAAAGAATTTATAGAGATTGCGGATTCGAAGAATAGGTATCCAATAAAATTAGAGACGTGAACTAATTGTGAACATTTGGGTTCTATATTTTCGAAGTATTAGAAATTATTATCATGTATGATTGGGATTGGGAATAAATTATACGATTTTAATTGGCGGGATGATTACAATCTTTTGGATTTGGAGAATATTTTTGGTTGTTCTTTTACCTTTTAAATCGGCCTGGCGAGTATAAAATTCAAATGTAAAATATACTGGATATCGGCCCAGAGAGTGTAAAGGTACATGACAAATAAATGGGATATCGGGATGCAAGGGTTGACCAATAGGAATGTAAAAAATAATTTATGATTTCTTTCATTATTGTTAGAACCTTTTTTATTTCAAAACAATTCTTGTAAAAAAACTCAATAACGTGTTCCTATAAGAAATTTTACACTAGCAAAAATGTTTCTACCCCTAATCTGGAGTTTTTACATGCTCTTTGTTTTATTAATGGTGAATACATAACCAAAGGTTGTTAATTTTGCATAGAACGCAACATTAATCAAAATAAACCAATCTTGAAGCGACAAACAATCTGCAGCTTATCACAGACTCCTAGTCAAAAAACTTACAAAAAAAAGATAGCTTCTTCGGCTTATAATTAAAGCAGGAATAGCTGGATAAATCACATTGAAAAATGCCTTCTTCTATTTCTGCCGTACGCTGACATTAAAATTTGGTCTGAAGTTTAACTTCATTAGTTGCAAACCTGTAAAGAAATTGGATTTTAATAAAGAGGGTCTTTAAAGCATTGAAAGACAATTCATCACCCAGCTTCGCTATTACATATTCCTGTTTAAAGCGTCGAATGTTCTTTTAAAAGGATTCATTGTTATCGTTATCTTCAAATAAGTCAGCCATTGCAATTAACTTCTTGATATCTTTGTTGCGGACTATTCGTTTTCGTGAGCTTCCAAAATACATGTAGTAAAAACCATCACAAACTACTGGACTAGCAAATTGAACAGCCCAACATGCAGCCCTAACCTCTGGTATTGGTATACTTCGACAAAATGCGGATTGCGGCTGTTCCTGATAGACATATAATTTCTACATAAAACGCACTGATAAAGAGAAATTTGTTGTAAAAATGCTAAAAAAAATAGGCAAGACTTGCTTGGTCAATTCTTGCTTATTTTTGAAAATCCCTTAATTTGTAAAAAACAACATAAAAGGACCCAAGTTAGTTGTTCTTGTTGTTTTTACAGAAAAAGCACTTTCTTATAAAAACCCTCTAGAAAACTAGGAAATTCAAACTTTAATTAAATACCTTCTGCGCAAGAAGCAGCCATACAAGTTGAAAGATCTTTGACGTTGTCAAAATGTCGCTTAGAGAATGATCTCCCCGTGTTGAAATGAACAAAACATAATAAGATCAAGAGGACAACGAAAACACAACAAGTCATGAAGTGATGTTTCAAAATTGACGTTACAAACCCTAACCTGTATCAAAACAGCCTTTAATGGTTTAAATGTATGTAAATTGCTTATTTCTCTTAAATCAAATTTTGTCCCTTACAGTACTATCGGTTTAATGGGAATTCTCTTATTGACAACTTTAAAACCACAAGTAAAGGATATAGCAAAAGTGTTTAGATGTATAAGAATCAAAAACTTATCATATTCGTGGTCCGTTGTGGGTTGGTTATTACGTATTTCTCTCGTAGAAACGCTGGCGACCTTGGTTAGTCGTCGAAGGTTGACTGAACCTTAAGAAGCTGTCCGACCCTCAGCCCGTCTGGGATAGACCACACCTTATATTTCTGGTGTTGAAAAGTTGTTTTGTCGACTTTCAGCTATCCTATCAGTCAAGTAACATTTTTTCAACATTGAAAAACGTTATTCGAACGTCAAAATTATGTTTTCTTAATGTTGTTTAACCGAACTTTAACGGGTTTCCTCTGTTAAAAATGGAAAACAATATGTCTTACTTGCTTCTGTTAAAACCGACTTCATAATTCACAACAGTAAAAAGCTCAATTCAGTGGAATAAGATAACGATCAGTGCTGTTGAAATTAATAAATTCATATAATATGTTCATTCTGATGATCATTCAGAATTTTCCCATGAAGTTAGAATATCCAATGGGGGAGCAAGCAACTATAATTAGAAATGAAAGGTATGAATTTGAAAGAATAGTTATTCAAATTGGTAGATAATCCTGGACATGAAATATGGAGCTTGAAACTATTCTCAGCCTTTCTTCCTTGTTTATTTCTTCCCCTATCTTTCGCAATCGATTTGACTTTTGGACGAAACAACTTTTTGAAACATTTCAATAAACATTCGCAGACCTCTGGCTCTTTGATCCACCTAACTGACCACATCCGATGTAGTAAAGAGACAGGAGTGTAGTCGTCAAAGCATTTAGTGAATTGGAAGAGAAATAAATTTAAATGGAATGAATCTAGATAAAGGTGTGAGTTAAAAACGTCCTGAATTGTAAAATTCAATTCAGTATACGTTTGATTAAAACTTTATTTAAAATGCGTGAAGTTGAATATTGATTGAAGAAATTATCTTGATTTAGAGAGTGAATTTATAATACTCGAAAACTTGATACAGAGGAAAGCCTGAAAACAAGAAATTTATTCATAGAGAAAAATGGAGTTTGAAAAAATTGTTAGTTTTTCTTGTTTTACAATTCTCATATTTTTCGCGATTGATTTTACTTTTGGGCAAAACAATTTTTCACCAAAGATTCGCTATCACGCAGCTCATCCAAATGTATCACTCAACTACAGTTACATCAATCTCAAGCATTTGAAAGGATACAAATTGGACGTCACACCTCTGGCAACATTTTCTGTTAACAGCAGATCACGTTGCGCTAGAGAATGCCTGTTAACCAAAGGAGCATGTCAAAGCTTCAATACTCGACTAATTCCAAACGGCTTGGAGTGTGAAATACTTGCAACTGATATTTATACAATTAGCGGCAAACTTGTGACTGACATAAACTCAATACATTCCTTAATAGCGGTATGTTTGATGTTTGCTAACTTTTTAAAAGCCATAGAAATTATTATATCTCAGATTTTAGTACTATTTAAATTTAGGTGGATGGTTCAGAATTTAGTACGAAGTAGTTCAAAATTTAAAACACAGATTTTTATTAATAAACTCTTTATTATTTTTCACGAAGAGCATTAACGAAAAAGCATTTAATAAAGTTTCTGGTCTTTGTTTTTGTAGTTAGCTGACCCAGCATGCGTTCTGGCTTCTGGTTTTTGTTGTTGTTGGGTTTGAATAACTACAATCGTTGTAGAAGCTTACCACAACCCCTCGAAATTGCTTTAACGTCTTTAACCCTGAATCAAATTTCATGGATTTCTCTTCCTTTCATTTTATTTTTTATTTCAACATTTCTTCTAGAACCGATGCATGAAGAAACCTTGTTTTAACGAAGAGAAATGTATTCCAAATTATCTAAACAATACCTTCATCTGCAAACGTTTGTATTTATTTTGATAAAAATTTTACAATGAATGAATCCTTCCCTTTTTGACATCTCTGTGTAAAGAAGGGTCCTATTCGCAATTACTAGTTTAAGATTTTTAAACCATAGTATAAACAACTGTGGTGAAATTTTGTGAGAAATTGAGGAGGCAACAGCAGGAATTGAACTTTCTACAATTCTCCGTAGAGACGAGAAATTTAGGGCAAAACGGACAATAAAAGTGAGGTTTACTCTGGTACAGAATGTTTCTGTCATGGTGACAGGGTTTGGTCGATTTTTCAATTTCTCCTGTTTTGTCAATATGGGCAATTTGATATTCACATAATTCAACTTCTTTAAAGATTGGGGTCTGTTTGAAAAGTTAACCTAAAACTGAAACTAAAATTGAACTTTAGTGAAAATAAAGTTTATTAAATTTCTCATAGCTGCTTCATGTAATGCCATAAAGAAACGAAATAGTTCTGCTTCTTCTGGATTTTACAATCTTGGACATGATCTATATGCTGAAGTCAATGTTTATTGCAATTATCAACAACAAAGAGGTTATTCTAACTTTAAACATTCAATTTTACTTCGGAATCTTGCCCCTTAAACCGATGGGTGCCACTTCTATGCAATCTGTCACTGAGCTTTAATTGTTATTAATTATTACCCTTATCACAAACCGGTGGAAAATTAAGCAATACACAGTCGACAATTTAGAATAAAAGAATTCGCCCTTTCTAGAATCTTTTGTATTGCCGCTCTGAACTGTTATTGGTTAAAATGTATAACCATTCCACTAATTTTATGAACAAAGAACAAGAGCTTTTAGTATCCCCAGTGGAAAGGATTTTCAAATTTTGATGTACAAAATAATTTTTAGGCGCAACGCGAAGGATTTTATTTTGAGTCAGTGAGACAAAGATGTTTTTATTATTGGATTCCATTTTAGATATTACTTTATTTCATAAATCAAAACTACTGACAAATACCATTACGCAATGGATACCATGGATTATTATTATCCCGCCTTTTTTTATCTTTTAGATTCTAAAATTATGACTCCGGATCTTTCCTACTGCTTAGAGCCCGAAACGGGTGGTTGCATTGTTACCGATTCCACTTCAATCGTTTACCGAAGATCACTAAATTTTTGTGGTGGGGTAGAATCCATCTTTAATTTTATTCAGGATACAGGTAAACTAATCCACAAATGCAGTAGTAAGCCTGTATGCGTCCAGAATGGATCTCTGGTTGTGAGTTCGACCTGTCCTGATTTCAAATTGGCTAGAACATTTCGTGAGTAAACTTGTTATCAAGCCCTTACGGCTGGTTTCCACTTAGCGCGTGCAGCGATCTCCTTTGCTGTTTCTCTATGAGAACTTAGATGAGTGGTTTCAGAGATTAAATTATTGTTACGTAATGTATAACCAATCAAAACAGAGAGACAGAAAAGGTGCGCGCTGCTCTAACTTAGTGAATACCGGCCTTTAGACTCCACAACGGACTCCAACGGCATACATGTCCAGATTTAGTCTACTCAAAGAAAGTTTCTTCAATAAATAATTAGGAAATTTTATTGCTTATCTGTCGTTCTTTAAAAGAATCCTTTATTGATTGCATTGCGTAGGAGATAGAGATTGACCATGAGAGATAGAGGGAATAAATAACATAATCGCACGGTGGGCATTTTCTTCTCATTTGGCGCGCCCTTAAACCGTGCAATTAATCGTTAATTGCACGCTGTAGAGAGCAATTAATCGTTAATTGCACGCTGTAGAGTGCAATTAATCGTTAATTGCACGGTTTGAGGGCGCGCCAAATGAGAAAAAATTGTGTTATTTATTATTTATGACTTAACAAATCGTTAATATTGTTGATGAAATTAAATTGACACCATTCGTCTTTTCGATTTGAAATGAAACAGCCAGAAATTGACTTTTTTTCCTACATTATTTTTGGAGTAAAAAATAGAAGGGAAAAGTAAAGAAAGACAAAACTGTAGCATCGTAGCATAGTGTGATTAGCTCGGGGGGGGGGGGTCACTCATATGGTCCGACCTACGGTATGTGCGGCCCTCAAGGATAGATTTTTCAAAGTTCTGCCAAAATGCAGGTGCACTAAAAGGCTAGGAAATTTGAAAAAAATTTGAAATTCTTTGCTAAAACCAGGGGAAAATGGTCGAAAAATGCACTGTAAGGGTCGGTTTTTCGCCAAATTTTGCACTGCACTGTAAGGGTCTGAATTTGAGGGTCCAAATTTTGGCCGCACATACCGTCGTTTTTAAATTGAGTGACCCCCCCCCCCCCAACCCTCCGGGAGCGGGATCTTTGTCACTAAACATATTATTAATAATTCAAAAGCAGCTACAAACACTCGGCCTTTTAGAATGTTGAGACCTTTAAAATATATTATAATGTTAAAAAGAAATTGAAAGTGTCAATTAATACACTACGGCTTAAGTTTAAGAAACCATTAATTATATTTTTTTAACTTTCGGGAATACTCTTAGTTGATACAATCCAATCCTCGTTGTTTGCAAATTGTTTGGGTCCTCAAAATGAAGAGTTGGCAGATGGAGCAACAGTTGACATGAGTTCAAATTGTTTGTCTAGTATCAATAAACTTGTTCTGCCATCAATCGGTAAATTGTGAATCTATTTTTATTACAAGAACACAATTCTATAAAAACTGTTAGACTGAGGATAATGGCAAAAATTAAGAATAGTACCTGAGGCATGTCAAAGTACATGTGTTTGCTACTTCATCTTATCTTAAAAATATCTCACAAAAATATAAACGTATAAAAAAAACCTAAAACAGTCATTATAATGATTTAATTTCTTAATTGAATTTGTTTACAGTTCAAGGGAAAGTCAAAACTTCGATGTACTGGCATGAGGTCTGGACCATTGAAAGTGCAGAGAATCACACATCATATCCGGATTCACCCACCTATTCCGGATATATTGACAACCTGGACACCCCACTCGATATCGGAGAGAGATATTTCTTACGTGTTCAAGCATACTTTAAAGCGCCTCAAACAGGAGTCTATTATTTTTACGTGCAAGCTGATAACATTGCAGCGTTGTATCTTTCATCAGATGATAAAGAATCGAATAAGCAATTGATTGCATCCGTGTCATATTATACATTGTATCACGTTTGGAACCAGTAAGATTTTATTAAAGTTTTAGATTTTCTGCATTTTTAAGGACTCTTTCTTTAGTTTTCTGACCCTCAAATAAACAAAACTAAACTCATTATCTGAAACTATGTATGTATACCCAGCTGGCACCACAACGTTATTTCAACGTCCAAAGAACGTTCTTCATTTCCTGGAGATTGGGTTTGCTTCTATAGAACAGTTTACTTTAATCGATATTATCAATTTTTCTTTTAGGCCCATTATTTTGTTTTTTTTAGGATAGCGGAGCAAAAGTCACAACCAGTTACTTTGGTAGCTGGAAAAATATACTACATAGAAGGGCTTTTAGTCGAATATGGGGGAAATGATAACCTGGCGATTGCTGCTGAATTACCGGACGGAACCTTTCTCTCACCAATAACCAATGATTATCTACAAAGACTTTACTAGCCATAACTGTAGTTAAAGTGCCATTGCAACTTGAAAAACCTTATTCATTCCTGTGTGATAACACATTTTGTAACATTCAGATTAAACAAATTGAAGTGTCTGTCTGAATGATAGTTCTACTATTAGTCACTCAACAAACTCTAAGCGCTTAATAACCACTTGAGGTTTATCATTATCATTAGCAGGGGAATTCCCTAATGAATTATCAAGAGCACAAAGTAATACAAAGAGATATTAAATACTCGAATTTGGTAATCACAACTGCACAACATTAAAAACAAAGATCATTAACCAATGAGAAGTAACGTTTGAAAACAAATTTAACCAATCGACAAAGAGAAAAAAGGTATGAATCAACTGGTAATTTACGGATAACCAAACATACCGGATAGTCAATGTAAGAACATTTTCGAGAAGCTTTTTCAACTATTTTATGTGAAACTACCTATGCCATCCTCGCTCGCTTTAGACTCGCTGCGGCGGCAAAAACTGACCAATCACTGATCACAAAAACACTCCGTTAGCTAATCAGGGCGAACGGAACCTTCCTTTCCCTAATAACCGATGATGTTTTACAAAGGATTTAACATTGACTTAATCACTAATCCCGAAAATACTCAACCAGCCAATCAGGCAGAAGGAACATTCATCTCACCAATAACCAATGATTATCTACAAATAAGCTTTAAAACTGACCAATCACGGATCAAGAAAATACTAAATCAGCCAATCAGGGCAGTGAAGCCAACCAACATTGAGAAGCCCGATCCAGTGGATTAAGATACAGATCAGTGTCAACAACATTAATAAATTCATAATTTTTATTCGGGTGGTCATGATTCAGAACTCTCATATGAGCATAGAGACAGCAGTGTAGTCAAAACATTTAGTGAATGGAAATATGAATATGAATTTAAATAAAGATGAACCCAGATACACCTATTTTTTACTAGAACATAGTTCATAAGATAAACCTGAGGATGAGGTAAATTATAGGCGACAAAGAAATTTGGTTGTAAAGTTTAATAGAAAGGCAAAGAAAACCTATTTCATTAGCACCACACGCAAAACGAAGCATTTTTGGGATGCTGTGAAACCTCAGTTTTCTGATAAGTCTTGTGCTGCTGAGAAGGAAGAGTTCAATTGCTGGAAAATGAAACTTTACACACATCTGATGTAGAAGTAGCTGATGTATTCAATCTTTATTTCAATAGGATCACCGATAATCTCGAAATTCCAAATTGGGAGTGTCAAGAATCACCTCTTAATTCTGATGCTTCATTAAAATCAATATTTGAAAATCATCCAAGTATCAACGAAATCAAATCTAAAATGAATTCTGAGGAAGTTTTTGACTTTGCCCAGGTTGGAGAGCGAGAGGATTTTAAGCTTCTTAAGTTTGAACAGCTCAAAATCTGTAAGTGGGAATATACCGACTCGTGTGCTGAAAACTGCTGCAGCCTTTTGCACACCATTTCTAACATCTTGTTTTAACAGCTGCATTAGATCTGGTATTTTCCAAGATAGATTAAAATTAGCTGATATTATTCCTAGTTTTAAGAAAGGATCTTTGACAGAGACAAGGTCAATTACAGGCGCATTAGTCTTCTCCCTGTAGTATCAATTTCCTTGGTAGTATCTAAGATCTTCGAGCGTTTATTAACAAATCAGCTAAATACCTTTTTGAACCATACTTTTCAAATTTTTTGTGCGGATTTCGAAAAGGCCACAGCACACAGCATGCTATTATAAACTTAGTAAGAAGCTGGCAGAGTGCTTTGGCTGACAAACAAAAAGTGGGAGCTGTAAATATACGAATAAATTGATTGAATTAAAAAGAAAATAATGAAATCTAAGCATAATGAATGATAATCTAAGTTCTAGCCTAACCTAATGCAAAATGGCTGACACACAAAAACAGAATAAAAGAAAGAGAAACCTACCAGGTAATCCAGTGTAACTAAACTAATGAATGATTATAAGACACATAAAATAAAGAAATTGATACATTTATAATAAAACTAATAAGACTCTTGGGAATATAAAACAGAACATGAAACAAACAATTGATATAGAAATTTTCATGATATCATAATTAAAGTCCAGTTAGAGTAGTGAGAGCTGCTCACCTTACACACCTATCTTACCAAACATCTATGATTTATTAGCCAGGAAATGATTTATGATCTCATTTTAAATTTGCTTACTAAAGGGCTCTGACCATAGTGAATTTTTCATACTTGCCATGTACTAAATATAAATTTCTGCCTTATATAGCCCACAAAACTGTGACATGTTAAACATTTTCTGTTAGGCCAAAAAGTCTGAAAATTTGGAAATCGCAATGAAAAAAATTGACGAAGAAGAAAATTAAGACCTTTGCGAAGAGGAGTATTTTACCTTTGAGGTCCTTAATCTTTGGTTTAGATGGTGTATCTAATGCAGAACTAAAAATAGATTTGCTGAAAATCTTTGTTACGGCTTCTTTGGCTCAAAACCTTAAAAATAGTGTTTTTTGTCAGTTTTTCATCCCAATTTTTCATATAAAAACTTTTGATGTATCGAGTTAGAAAATTTTTCCGCAAAATTTTAAATAGTTCAACTAAATGTGGACACTTTAGAAAAGATTTGTTTTTTTAGTCTTTTTAAAGTCCATATAACGTTGTTATTGTAATTTAAAATCTTAATTACTCATGAAGGAATTCGTGAAAAAAGATTCTGTAAAAGCAGATTTTTGCTAAATTTCTCAAAGGACTTTTAGCCACAATCTCATCTTTAAATTCGAAAATTTGATTTTTGACTATGATCAGAGTCCTTAAAGTTTACTCAATGAGCCTATTCGGCAAAAAATAAGTTCGAAATTCGTTGCACTTCATATCACTTCAGACTAACTAAACCATCTTTCAATCATTATTTTAAAGCATAGCATGATATGTTGACATTACAGAGTCTCCAATTATAATAAAGAAAGTTTCCAGCTACTAAGGCCATTAACGGAACTTGAAACAAGAACATTGAGAAGAATGAATTAAATTATAGGAAATAATCCTTTATGGTATTACATCCAATTGAAATTAAACTTATCACAATTTACTAACACGTTGAATAAAGGAGAAAACAGATATAGTGGTAAGACCGCACATGGGAAAGTCTCATTGAGATTACTCAATTGAATGAAAGTATTTAAAATAATTCACATCGTAAAGTTCACTTATCATGATTTAGTTGCGTGAGTTAAATGGGAAAATAGGTGTTCACACTTATTTGCTTGACATATTGTTCAAGTAGAAATGAAGATCTTTAGTCTCACCATCATGTGTATCAAACCCCCCCCCACGGTAAACCAAATCATGCGATCACGTTTCACGCTCAATCACAAATCACGAAAAATGACAAATAAATTCTTATCGTGCAATTTCAGCAATACAGTGCGAGAGTTTGTGTAATCACGCATACTCTCCAAAATTTTGTGTAATCATGCACCACGCCAAAACGGTATCACGGTATCATGCAAACCGCTGGGGGATCCTCGTTATATGGAATATGGAATAGGTGTACAGATTTTCCATTAACCCCTCCAGTATCGGATTAAGGGCTTCGTTTTCGTGAAAAAAGAAAAGCCAATGAGAATCCAAAAAAGAGCCTACTTTACCCAACTTTACCCACAATTTGCTTTCTCTTGTGCTCCTTCTTAATCAAAGTTGGGAAGCAAAAGCAGAAGCAGCCATCCAACAGGTGACTAGCAATGGAAAGGGTAAAATGGCAAACTTCTAGACAACTTCAAGAAATGCATGTTTTTTACACCAATGTCTGTAAAAGCTTGGCCAAGCTAGCTTCTAAATCGAACCAACATACAAAAAAAACCCAAATGATAGTCAACAACACCGCAGCTTATCATCATAAAATACAAACCAAGAATGTATAAACATAAAGATCATACTGGATTCGTCCATTTTTTTCTTTCATTCGAATTTTTATTGTTTTTTATAATACCAATATGTTATTCCATTTTTTGCATTACAAACATGTGTAAAAAGGATTGTATAATACCATAAATTATAATTGAAATAGCATCTCTTCAAGGTTTATTAAATAAAGAAATAAGTTTTCCTTTTATTGTATGATTTTGTCAATGCAATAGTTCAATTTAAAAACCTCTGATATGAGAAAAAAAACTGCCCAAATGGAAATAGTAGGGAGAATTGATAAAACAATGTACTACAAATCAGTGCAAAATAATAACTACAAATCAAAACAAAAAAATATTCACCACTTCACTTTAAACAGTCTGTATTTTTTCTTGTATATTACTTTAGCAATAGTCAACAGTCTGTTGACTTTGGCACCACTTTGGTCATATATAACTGTCAATTAAAGTAAACATAAACATAGCTTGCCGTCTAATTCCACTTGACAAATCTCCAGGAGTTAGACCGATTGGTATTGGTGAAGTGCTTCGGCGGATTGTTGGAAAGGCAGTTATCTCCATCATCAAACCCAACATCCTCGAAAGCTCAGGTGATTTGCAGCTATGTGCCGGACAGAAATCTGGTTGCGAAGCAGCAGTACACGCTATGCGAGAAATATTCGAAGAAGTAGAGACCGACGCTCTTCTTTTGGTTGACGCAAGAAACGCATTCAATTCCATCAACCGCAAAGTCCTTCTCCATAATATACCGTACCTCTGCCCTGCCATGGCAACTTACGTATCCAATTGCTACAAAGTCCCTTCACGCCTGTTCGTACAAGGCGGGCTAGAAATTTCTTCCACCGAAGGCACAACACAAGGTGATCCAATGGCAATGCCATCTTACGCCATTGGAATTCTGCCACTGCTCGACGCCATCAACAACACTGACGAGCCGGTCCAACAAGCTGCTTTTGCCGACGATCTAGGCGGTGCTGGGAGACTCGAACGTCTACGAGTCTGGTGGGAGAAAATCGTCTCACATGGTCCGTCTCTTGGCTACTTTCCAGAGCCCTCGAAATCGTGGCTCGTTGTGAAAGACAACACGCTTGAACAGGCAAGAAAGATCTTCAACGGGACCGACATCAAGCTGACGACAACTGGACGAAAGTATCTTGGAGGCTTCATCGGAACAACTAAAGGCAGAGATGAGTATGTCAACAAGCTTGTCGCAAACTGGTGCTCACAACTCAATGCACTATGTCTAATCGCCAAGTCTGAACCGCAAGCAGCTTATGTAGCCTTTGTTGCTGGCTTCAAGCACAAACTGACGTACCACATCAGAACAATACCAAACATGGAGCAACATCTGGCTCCATTTGACCATATCCTCGACACAGTGTT
>JAUJPO010062013.1:0-27577 GCA_032270745.1 Tiaropsis multicirrata | reverse complement strand
TGGTATTATTATAAAGATACATGTATTTGAATGATATTGTCCTCGTGTTCTCACTCATCTTGTTAAAATGTAAATGACAAGAGTTTTTTTTGCACAAAAAAGTAAGTATTTTCCCCCACTGTAAGTTTTCAAGAATTGTAGAAAAATAGTATTTGAACAATTCTATTCAATTTTCAAGTTCCTTTTTTCTTTGTTTTTAATAAAAAAGAAAACTAAAGACTTGATGTAAAGGAAAAAATGGTAATGCGAAGAGTTAATTGAAGTAGGAGTTGTCATAAAAGTTTACCATTATGAAGGCTAATATCACTTTCCTGGGTAACATTTCACTTAAATTATTTCATATTTTCCCATTGATCTTTGATTTGTTTATAATTCTTCTTCCTTTATTTTGGTTGATTGGCTTGGTTTACTTTTGCTTTTCCAATGTTTACATTTTCAAGACCTTAAAGGTTCTGTAAAATACACAGTGAAATGTTACCCAGGAAAGTCCTCTTTAGCAGTATGATGTCACTTTTATTAGATTTGTTATTGCTATATCTCTATCACCCTGGTCCTTACTCCATCACCCCTGTTTTCAAAGGTTCTTCCCATTATTGATGAGCTGGCTATTGTAGGTGGAACGATAAAAGGTCAAAATTATACATTCAATTGGTATTGAATAATAATTAAAAAAAGTTACAAAATTAGGTCAGGGTTGAAATAGGGCTATAATGGTAAACGTATCTCCTAGCAGTGTTTTGAGTTTGCATGGATACATTTTTTTTCCTTATCTATAGGCTAAAATAAACAAAGAAAAACCAGAGCTTGCAGGATTTTTTCCAATCAATGCACAGGGTCAGGGTCGTCTTTGAAAACTAATTTTATTGCACTGATGATAATTACATCCATGTTCAACAGTAAATTCAAGATACATGCTTTTGATGATTATCTCACCAAACAAATCACACACTAGGATTTGGCCAGTCTAGTAGAAACATAACTGTATCAAATTTCATTAGAGCTTTACACCCTTTTCAATGTTATCATCAGATTTTGAAATTTTTCATAATAATTTTTTCCCCTGATAACTGAATGACGTCATTTTATAGGTGGCTGAATGACAAAATTTGGTGTATTTTTTGTTTTACACATTCGAAAGGTCATCTGTACCAAATTTCAGACTTTAATCACCATTTTGAACTATATATTGATGTTCTAATGAACCTTGATATCTCGAACTTTACCAACCAAAATGTAGAACAACCAAATCTAATTTGTTGTAAAGAATTGATCTGTTTTTATTATACAATTTTGTAGAGAAGGTAAGCGACCAAAATTTATTTTTTAGAAAAAAACTTTTCACTTATATGCAACATTTTCCTAATGAATTGTCAAATTTCACAATATTCATGTTTGTTAATTTTGACCTGAAATTTTGTGGCCTGTTCTGCCACTGATTATGCTAATCAAAATGCCTATTACAATGTCTTCCAATCAAGATCAAGAAAAGAAATTATTATACATTCATGAAATTATATTTAAATTTTCTACACTCTGTTTTTTTTTTATTAAAACATTAAATTTTTGATTAAAAAAAGTTGAACTTCTTTAAAAAAATGCTTTTTATGTCTTGTTGTTACTAAAAATATTATGTTAGATTTATACAGTTTTTAATTCTACTTGCATGCCAATCTTTTTACAGTATTTTTTGTTTATCATAATAGCTGGGTCACTTCAATCAACCCTAAAATTTAGGAAACAGATTTTCATATTTTCTATAGTTCCAATGGTTCTTACCATCTGTTTTTATTATATTTCCAATTTAAGGTGTTCTCCCATCTTTGTTATGTTAAATTCAATTCGAATTATCTTCCAAACTATTCTTTAAGATTTATGGTTATTTTAAGATTTTTATATTTCTTTGGCTGTATAGGGTTGCAAAATCTATATTTTGTTCCCAATATTTGAAAAGATTATTCTAAAAAGGTTATAGTTTTAGATAGAGTATAATGTGAAAATAAATCTTTGAATTTAATTAAAGATCATTAAATATTGATGTTTTGCTAACAGTTTTATGAGACATTCCTCATTTTGTTTTTAAAACTAATACATTTTCCCATTTAGTGAATTTCTAGATTTACAAATGAATATGAAAATACATTGAAATCTGACAACTCATTTATCCTTTCTGGACAGTTGATGTCTTATTCTTTGACCTATTCACAATAATTTTACAAAATTTTTTATTTCTAGTAGGGGGATTTACACATATTTCTTTGCTTAATGAGCGAGGGAGCTGTTGTTTCAAATTTGGGTGGGAGCAAAATCACAGGGGTATACTCCCACCACTCTACATTTTATGACCTACATTTTTGTCATGCAGTGTACTCTTTTTGCTGTCTTAAATTTTTGTTTTTGAAGTATATAATCTTTATGTTCTCTCTTTCCAGATTCAATTAGAACCTGCTGGGAAATTGCATGTATTTATTGAGCTGAAACCTGGACAAGGTAAGATTTTGGAATTTCATTAAAGAGCTTTTGAATTCTTTTTATTACCTTATCTAGCCTTGTCAAAAATATCAATGGGAAATTTTTTTCTAATAAGAACACCTGTATAGGCTGTTTTGGCAAAACTGGACTGAGCTCATATTATTACAACAAATTTCTCGATCCAAAATTCACCCACCAAAAATAAACTATAATGCAAACTATGTGCAGGTTGAAACGGGTCTAAATAATAAGTAGAAGTGTAAGTGACGTAAGTAAGTAAATAGTATATACTTTTTGAATCACTTTTTGTTTTGACTTTAGATGAGTGAAGATTTACGTCACGCCCAAACAGATAGAGAAAAGGGGAATTTTATCCACAGTTTATATCCACCCACATACAGGCTAATTTGAACCTCGTTTTGATTGATATGTTCGATTTTTCCTTCAATATTTAGTTGATGCCAACCATGCAAAAGCTGAGGAGACTGCAAGACATTTTCGAGAAAGGGAAAGTTCGTACTTACGGAAGAGAGGCAGGCGTAACGCTGTTCGTCGGAGGGTCCATCATGTTAGCGGTCACAAATTTATGGCAACCTATTTACGACAGTTCACCTTTTGTTCACATTGTAAAGAATTTATATGGTAAGTTTGTAATCTCAAAACCTCTTTTATAACTCTTTCACATTCTGTTTGTCTCTGTCTAAACCCCTTATTATACTCCTATACAATTTTATAATGAAAACTATAAATCACAAATGTTGTTCTCTACCGGGTGTGTAAAAAATGCCTCTAAATTTGAAATTTTGGAAGCGTTATTTTGACACACCCACCCGTATGCATTTTTTTTGTCTTATTTTTTTATCATCTCTGTTTTCTTTTAGGGGATTGTTTTCAAAACAAGGTTACCAATGCCAAGGTACATTAGAATTTTGTTTGGTCTTTTCAGTTCTTACAAAAATTTTGATCATTTTTAAATTTTTACCTGGATTTGTTAGTAAAAATATGCAATTATGCAAGATTGATTTCTCTAATTGCAAATTCAAGTCCACACAAAAGTTATTTAACCAATTTATATAAAATTTATATACTGTCAGACAGGATTTTAACTGGCTTTATGAATAAAATCATAACAAAACCTGATCTAGTAGGGGATGACATTCTTGCAATTCGATATACATATTATAGCTCATAGGGTTAGATATTAAGTTCAAAAAGAAAAATTTAGACCATTTTAAACAATTTTGTTTATAACGTGATAAAAGTAGCCAAAAATCTCAATATCTATTTTTGTCTTTTTCAGTATGTCAGAGTGTGACGCACAAGAAATGTCATCAATTTGTAGTATCAAAATGTCCTGGTGTTCAAGTTGAAAAACAAAAATCTTCCAATGAACAAGATGAACCGGTAAGATTTCCTACTTTAAAAAATTCCATTCATGGGCAACATGTTGAGGGTTGTTGCACTTGTTTGCCTACACCATTTCGATTTTTTTCCAATTTGAGACCATGTCGTTCTTTTAGTTAAGAAACTTACAGAAAACTTGAGTGGTCTCAAATTGGCAGGTCCACAACCTCCCAGTATTGTAACAGCACCGATAGAAAAACTCGAGTAAAATGCTCGAAGACGAAAATTCGTTTGACATTTCATTGTTTTATTTCAGAGATTCAGCATCAATATACCCCATCGTTTCCAAGTACATAATTATAAAAGACCAACATTTTGCGAACATTGTGGCTCGTTGCTATATGGATTGTTTAGACAAGGAATGCAATGTCAAGGTATAGCATTTATTTCTGATCTAGTGATCATTAAAGAAATGAGAACTGGGAAAATTTCAGAAAATAAGTAGAGTATGAAGACACAATATGTTTTTCTTGAACGCTTTTTTTCGAAATCTAGATAACCCTTTTTAGATTTATTAATTAACTTTTTTTTGCCAACTGGCTTACTTTTTGAATGGAAATCTTTTTTCTTGGAATCCAAAGAATCAATTCTTTTAGATTATTTTACACAGTTCCACGATTAAATAAATCTAGAAATATCAATATCATAACATCGGAAATAAAATGTAGGAATAAACCTTGGGTGAAATATTCTCTTAGAATTTGCTCGAAATTTTAAAACATGATAATTCGCTCTAACTTTTCTAATTCTATTTCAATAATGCATTTATACACCTTACTACCAGCCTGTCAGCGGAACGTTCACAAGCGTTGTCAAGCCAACGTCCCAAACGACTGTGGTGTTGATGCAAAGAAGATGGCAGAAGTGATTAAAAATGATATCCGTATGACGCCTGACGAACTAATGAAAGTCTCTAAAAAGGGATCAATACTGGTACACACCTGTCTTTATATCAATGTCTTGATGCCTTTCTCGTGTCCTGGAGTTTAAAGTTAAGGAAATCTAAACACAAGCATTTTGATTAGAATTCGCTATAATCAAGGAGTCAGACATTGTTTACCAATGTTATCATTTTTACGAGCTTTTGACCAGATAAGAATAACATAGATGGACATATAGATAGAAAAGAGTCTGTAATCTAGAGACTTTTAGACATTCTTTCGGTTAAAGCAACCCCTGGTACTTCTTTCTATGACCTGAACTAAACATTTAAGGTGCGAGGGATCAGTGCCCTGGTACGTGCCACTGATGCTCAAACCACTGGACTATCGCCTCCTCAAATCATTCATTTAGTCAATAAACCATGTCGGTTAAAATGCTGGCATTGTTAAAAGAATAATTGAAACATCGTAAAAGTGACTTCAAACTATATAATATAATATTTTGTTCGATGTTGTAGAAAGATGGTTCGCCCAACAAGAAACTGACGTCACAACCATCGAAAGATGAAACAATCATCACCAATAATCACACGTCACAGAATGATGAATTATCGAACGGTAGACTAGAAATCAACCAAATCACAACGCTTCCTCACTCGCCGGGCACAAAGCGACATTTCTTCTCTGATGACCGATATACCAAAGATTCCTTCACTTACCTCAAAGTCATCGGCAAAGGAAGTTTCGGAAAGGTAATACTTGCGTGTTTTACATTTATTATTAATATTCAAGGTGAGGTGAGACCAATTTAATTTGTTGTTCTACAAGCAGATCGCCAGTTATAAATGGGTCGGTCGGTCGGTAAAATATAAATATTTTTATTCACTTCATGGGGTCGTAAGGTCGCAATGAATTTCCCTTTTGATTATTAAAATGTTATTTGAATTTTTAATACGCTAGTGCTGGCTTGAGTTTTAATAAGATTTTCAGACTCATTACTATTTACAAATCCTAGTTTTTATGGTAACAGGCAAATTTGATAGTATTAGTTTTTAGTTTTTAGCAAAAACAGGGTCGGTCGGGCCTGTAGAACAGCAAATTCAATTGGTCTCGCCTTATGTGTAAGAGTCGACGCAACGGAGCCTAACATCAGTTAAATAAATAAAAAATTACAATTATTGTTATCAACGTCAGGAGAGCCACCCTAAAATCGTACACTCACTTCAGGACCACACCTCGAATCACACAGTCAACCTAAAACAGTATAGAAATTTTCCACCCCCCCCCTTCCGTTTATTCGGTACCTGAGAGTATTAGATTGTATGTGAAAAAACACGGTTTAAATTGTGACAATTATAATTTAAACGTCATTATCGTCATATGTAACAAAGAAATTTCTACTACCTTCTTCCCATTAAAAAGAGACTTTAAAAATTCTCTGACTCTTTTTAATGGTATGAAAGCGTTGTTTTATTGAGCACTTTCTGGGAAACAATTTTCACTTGTTTTAATAAGTGTACTTTCTTCTTCAATCCGTAGGTCATGCTGGCAGAGAAGAAAGGGACTAGTGAGTTATATGCCATCAAAATCTTGAAGAAAATGACGATTATACAGGATGACGATGTGGATTGTGTGATGACCGAAAAACGGGTACTCACAATTGCCGGACAGCATCCCTATCTTACTTCACTTCACTCCTGTTTTCAATCCGATGTGAGATTCTTCAAAACCTTTTTTTTATCACCAGAAAGTCAATTCTGGGTGAAATGATAATTAGACACTATTTCTGTTTTATCTTACATTAACCTTTAGACTCCGAAGGACGCATGTTGGTGTCCTGGAAAGGACCTCATTTTAAGACATAAACTGAATAAAAATGAAGTATGAAAATTGCTTTCTAAACAGTACCAAATTTATCTTTATATCTTATGCTTCTAGCCTGGACGTGCATTTGAAATGTGAATTTTTTCTCCTGTGAAATACTTGTGGAAAAGTTTCATTTTTTTCAAAATCATTGCGGAGTCTAAAGGTTAATCACCTTAATTTGAGTTCGGGTTGATCAACAACAGTTTTACTGATACCAGGGTGTTTTCCCTGAAACACCTCACGAAACCTCCTTATTTGAACTATCGTATTCATTTTACCACACAAAATCTTCAAAAATTCTTGATTCATTACCCGTTTTTTTTTTATTAGAACACCTAAATTTTGGTTGAGGCTGGATGTTCTTATTTTTCAACCATTTTTAGCCTTAGGTGTTCTTATTGATGTTCTAATATGTATGAGTCCCAATAACAAAAGAATGCGTTTTCTCTAGATATAACTCTAATAACCCCCGGCAAGCAGGGAGAGTTGTTTTAACGCACTCAAACAATGTTGTTTCAACATCAAAACGGTATTTGGACGTTGAAACAATGCTGAAATAATATTGTGTGTCGGGAACACTTTTTGTTAAAGCGTTGAAAAATCCTCTCTTGCTGTAAAATCTTTTTCCTTAATTTTAGGCTAGGCACGTTCTTAAGATGTTCTTAATTTTTGAGCAAATCTCAGCCTCAACGTTCTTATAAACTATGTTCTTATAAAAAACATGTATTTGGGTATTAACTATATCCAGGAAAATGATCTAACACAAGCAAAAGCTAGCTCTCGCTTCTTTTTTTCTCTTCAAAAGTATGTTTATGTTTCTTCTTCTTGGAAGAAAAGAATATTTAATTACTTTATTGTTGTATTTCCTTCTTTTTCCAGGACCGTCTGTTTTTCGTGATGGAATATGTGAGCGGAGGTGACCTCATGTTTCAAATACAAAAAGCGAGAAAATTTGACGAGCAACGTTCAAGGTCAATTTCTTTATTATTGTTTGTGCTTCTATACAAAGATACGAACAGTTAACGCGCGGCCCTTAATCACTTTGAATACGCCCAGCCCAGCCTGATGACTTTCGGCTCTCCCGAAAGAAAGAAAACGCCGTACGCCACGATAATAAAGAATGACTCATTTTGGTCTCTGATACTAAATTAGTCGTACTCGATCCTTTTGGTAACAACGCTTTTAATCGTTTTTGAAGACCCTTCGATGTCCACTCATTTTGGCTGGAACTCGATATAACCCCTCAAAAATACACTACATTCAATGTACAGGGAGGTCAATACAATATACCCAAGGAACATTCATTCTTTATTTCCGCCCACCACTTTTTGTTTTGGTATTCGGAGATAAGAATAAAAGTTCGCGTGTTTATAGCCCTAATTACTGGATTTAATAGCTCGCAACGGCTTTTCTTTAATTACAAGGAAAGTTTTCTAATTTTCTTAACGACACGAAACGAGAGCTATTATAAAAATTACCACGAGAGCTATTATAAAAATATGTTTAATCACCCGTTTATCCATGCAGCTTTTACCTAGCGACCTTATCACGTGTAGTGTGTAGTATAAGTTTCTGTAGAGATTAATTCTCATGACTATTCGAAAAGATTATGCTGTCTCGAAGCGAAGTAGTCCCCGATAGTTTTAGAGACAGTGTTTTTGAATTGACTCTCTCGTCTTTTGTTTTTTTAGGTTTTACGCAGCTGAAATCACCCTAGCGCTTCAGTTTTTACATAAAAAAGGTGTCATTTATAGGTATGCATATATAAGCACCCTTGTTTTTCTCAAAGAACTAAAACGACCCTTGCTATAAACGGACCTGGTCCGGTTTTTTAGTATCGCAACGAGTAGTTAATATTATATTTTGCATATTATAGTTCACTGTCTACTTATTCGATTTTAATAACTAGCTGTTGTCATATGCGTGAAGATCCTACAGTATATGTCATAATTTATTTATTTGAAGTCTTCACTTTTCTCCCACTGCTTCTTCTTAGGGACTTAAAATTGGATAACGTGCTACTTGATTGTGGAGGACACGTCAAATTAGCAGACTTTGGAATGTGTAAAGATAATATGTTACAAAATATGACCACCTCTACTTTCTGTGGAACTCCTGATTACATCGCTCCGGAGGTAATTAATTTCCTCTCTATTGTTTTAACACGCCGACCAAATGCAAATAAACGGTCGATCGTAAATTTCTGCGCCTCAAAAGAATTAAAACTTTTTTGATATTTAGCTTCCTAAAAACACACAATCATAGATGGATACTGTAGTTGATGCGAAAGCGAAGTTATGCTTCAATTCTAAATTTTAAGCTAGCGAGAGTTTTAATGGACCCATTACCCCGGTGATGTTTGCCGAAAATATATGAGTCTAATCAAGGATCATTCCTTTTACCAGGGTGTTCGTCTTTTTTAAATTCAAATATGCTTAAGTTTGTCGACTTAGTGATAGACATATATTTGAAGATTATCGTGTCTTGAATCGCGAGATTGGTTACGTTTGGCTACGTTTCGAGAGATTCTTTTCCCATTCATCGGGTCCCATCATTATTTTCTTCTTTTCTTCCTACCTAGATTGTTAACGAATATGATTATGCGGAATCAGTGGATTGGTGGGCATTGGGCGTCCTCATGTACGAAATGATGGCCGGACAGGTTTGTTGAATTCCTAATTCTTTCCTTTGTCTCTGTTAACTCCCTTAACCAAAAGATTTCCAATACAACTGTTGTATTTCCATTATATATCATTCATTTCAGTCGGGAAATGTCTTATGAGGAAGACAAATTTAAATACTATAATCACCTGATGGATGGAAATTAGGTCACTTTTCCCCTAATATTTTTTGTTTTTGAATTAGTCACGTTTGGCCGACCAAATTAAGATATAAAATGGCTTGTCATCACTTTCGTAAAAAGATATCGTAAATTTGGGTTGTTTTTTCGTCCAAAATGCTCTTTTGATTTTGACCTCTCTTTGAAAGGAAGATGAAGGAGAAGAAGAAATATTATATTATATATATTCATGATATATTCTTTTCTCATCTCATCATTTTCAGCCACCGTTTGAAGCGGACAACGAGGAAGAACTCTTCCAATGTATTCTACATTCTGATGTCTTGTATCCTGTTTGGTTAAGCCGAGAAGCTATGTCCATTTTAAAAGGAGTACGTAATTGTTATCGCTTGACCTTTCAACAAGTCCTCCCCCCTGGATTAAGGGCCCTTTGGGACATATGGGGTGGAGGGAGATAATTCTTTTTGAAGCCAGGGTGGGGAATAAACGAGGAGGGGAATCGAAAATTTTGATTCTAGGTATGTGGGGAACCTATCAAATGTCAATTCAAAATTATCAAAAACACTATTTAGGTTTATTCATTTCTTTCAACCAGCAATAAGCAAGAGTTGAATCCAAAGCATCTTTTTCATTTCCTTTGAAGTTAAAACGAAACTTTTGTTAAATTAGGACTTTTCTTTCTTGAGGGGGGGGGGGGGGCAAAATTTTAATTTTAATTTTAGTTATGGGGGGACAAGACCTTCAAGGGCGCTTTGGTCTTGAAACTTGTCCTTACCTGTACCAGATTCTTCACTTTTTGATTTGCTACGAATCATTCCAAAGGGCTACCAAAATCATAAAAAAATGGAAGAGAGGACTGGGGATGAGTTAACATAAAACGCTCCGTTATTGTCGAAGACTAAGAACAAGCAATGACTCAGATGTTACCAAAAAACTTCTTTGTTGAGAATTTTCTAAGCACTCTTAGTTAGCTTTGCTCTTGGGTTTTCTTGTTCGCTAACTTCATCAAATTTACCACTCTAGCTTCCTTCCTTTATTCAATTAAATTTTTAATATGTCAACGTCTTATTCCTTCTGTTTTAGTTTTTGACGAAAAATTTCGAGAAGCGATTAGGTTGTGCACCAGGCATAGGTGAGGTTGCTATCAACAAGCATCCATTTTTCGCCAGTATTGATTGGAGGAAATTAGAGCATCGCCAGGTCGCACCACCCTTCCAACCACAAATTGTAAGTGCTTTTTTTTAATTACCCATTCTTTTGGTTGATTGGAAAAATAGTTCTTTGTGATTGCCTTATTGGTGCAAATTTTGACAGGTACTAATTTTACCGGATTTGAAGGTTAGACTAAAAAAAAAACCGAAAAATTAAGTACCCGCCAAAATTTTTTTTTTTACGAACCGCTAAAATAAATTCCCGCTAAATTAATATATGAACCCTAAAAAAGCGTATTTTGCTGTTTTTGGACCATTTTTAGACGCAAAACTAAATTCCCTATCAAAAAACATTTTCGGCTTTCTGCCAAAATTAGTACCAATGAAGGTATAGCGTTTACCCAGCCCTAAATGACTTGGCTATTTTCTACTGTTCATTTCTACTCTTTACAGAGATCGCGTACGGACGTCACAAACTTTGACACCGACTTCACACGCGAGAATCCGTGCTTGACGCCGACAGAAAAAGACGTTGTCAACAACATCAACCAAGATGAGTTCGTTGGATTCTCGTATGTAAATCCGTCTTTTGTTTAGTATCGGTAGGTCTATGTCTTAAAGGGTTTGATATGAAGGAGAAAATGCATGGTTGAGCATATCCGCTAGCATGACTGATTGTACCTCTCTCAGAGAGATATCAGCCACAAAGAATTTGCTACGAAAGTACGAAGGGACTCGGTACGAACACGTGTTTTATTAGTCCTGTAAGAGCCTATTGGATTGCAGTAGTCGAACGATCCAGTTACCTGCTTTATTCTTCGGTACTACATAATATTTTGGGCTTTTGTTGGAAAGCGTGCTGAACAGGGCTACACAGTATGAACACAATATTGACAATACTGACACTGGAAGAGAATTTTAGAATAAAAGTTATGTTTTCTATGGAGAGAAATTTATGAAATAAATGACTATAATAAAATATCTTTACACAGAAAAAGGAGAGCAAGTGAGAAACTAATTTCAGAGTTTTACAGAATTTTATTAGCTTCGCTGAAATTTCAACGTCTTTCTTTTATATAAATATATTTTAATAATATGTTTTTGAAAATTGACACTTTTAAAGTATTGTTAAAGTATCTCTAACATTACTTTATTAAAGGCAATGTGTCGGGTTAATAGGCCATATGCCGAGTCAGCATCCCGTCGGCAGTGCAAAGCAAGATTGATTGGTTCTTAAAATTATTTCATTGGGCTGTTTTAGAATACGAGTTGCTGTTCATTTCATTTAAATCACAGACCTTTTAAAAAGCATTGCAAATTTTCTTGACTTCGCTTTTGTGATTAAAAAAAGAGACATTGTATATTCTAAACTCTAAACAATCAACTGATGTGACGCCCCCCCCCCCCCCGTTATTGTTTTATTTTGATTGATTGTAAAAACTGCAAACGTTTTGCAACCTCATAACATTTTGTCTCGGGAGTCGGGCTGCCTTTTAAACCCCCACAGCAATCGTCTTTAAGCTTTTAAAAGTGACCTGTTACACACTTTTGGGATGTTAGTTTTTATAATAAAAAGTCAGTCTAGAATTGTTTCAGTCTCCTTGACAAAAGGAGTATTAATAAGATTATCAAATGACAAATAATGGTTGTGTTGACAAAAACAAAATTGAATCAATTTTTCAATTATGTCCCGACCTCCCTAATGAAACCTGAAACTCTTAATGATGGTGGGTTTGATGATCATTATTAAAATATCTTTCTGTTAGGTTTGTTTTCTATATTTGCCCTTTAGAAAATATTTTAGAACAAATATATATTATCAAAGCATTTAGAAATAAATAACAACACACTCATTTTTATATTTATTATTTCTTTTGTCTTTTAATTATTATTTTTTTGTTTTATTATTTTATTGTCAAATTTTTTGTGTTTTATATTATGAAATGTAATTCAGAACTTAGAGATATTTTTGTTGCTTTTTTTTTGTATAAATTTCTTTGAATATTATATTATTTTTTTTATTTTAATTTTTTTTTTGAAATGCTATTTTTACTAATTTTACAAATTTATTTTTGATTCAGTTTAACACCCAATAAGTTATCGTTTCATCATTTTATTTCCGCATTTCCACATTGTAATCAGCCTTAAATACACCCTTCAAAGTGTCCGAAAAATGGCGTACAGTTAGTATCATTATAATATTCACTCACAACAGACAGAGAGCAGGTGAAATTCTAGAAAGGTAGGGCAGCGTCTGATCGAAACTGAAATTTTTTTGAGTCTATCTCTCATTTGTTATGTTGTGATACAAATTCACTTGGTAGAGCTTTCTATAATATGGCTACTTTCATCAACAATTGATCAAACTTTCTTTTTTTAGGAAAGAGGACCTGAATTTGCAAGCTGTTTCTCTTTTTTGTTAAGTTTTGATTATGATAAAACCTTTTTAGCAGATTATGTTACATTATCATTCTTTTGGTTTGGTTTCGGTTTTTAAGAGTTTATTCAAGATATTTATTATCAATATGTTATCAGATATTTGCTTTCGTATCCTACACCCCGTCACTATCAAAAATACCTTACTCTGTGTTTTCAGTGACTTTTTTGAATTTCTTGCAGGATAGATTTTATATTAGCGGGGTTACGCAAGGGGCAACCTCGATTCCAGGGCGAACCGTCAGCGACCGCGCGGGAAAAATAAGAGGCCTAAGCGTCGTCTCTAATGTCACAGAAAGCTTATGTCTGGGTACGAGAGGTTGACGCAAGGGGCTAGCTATTTAGGACGTGAAAAGTAAGACTTGGACCTGGTACATAACCTATTAAAGATTTTACGCATAAAAAACCTATTAAAAAATCCGCCATTTTGATTTTTACATCTTATTCAATATTCAAGTTTTTCTACCTATGACGTCATCAAAATGGCGGATTTTTTAAGGTTTTTTATGCGTATAGCTAGGAAACCTGTCCCATCTTACTGTATTGAAAATACAAAATGGATAAAAAAAAAATTTTCTTCGGATTTTTAAATAATTCCGCAAAATAATTAGATTTATTCAATTATTGAATCCGATAGCAGATCGCCGTGTTTATAGCTTCACTTGATAGATATAAAAAAATGTATTAATAGGCCTCAAATACTACACACTCTCCTTCATTCTTAACTACTGACAGTCACATGAGACAGTGTTGGATTTTGCTAGAGGTATAGTATTCAAATCAAATTAATTTAATTTAATTGTGCCTACCTTCTTTAGGTTTAAGAAGAATAGATCATCATTTATATACTTTAACTTTCATCAACCGCCTCTTTGTCAATCTATTCATGTATTTCATTTATTTTGTCAATTCTTTAGTTTTATTAGTTTTAGTTTTGAACGTGTTTCATTATAGGGTGTGGTGGCGTGGTCTGGCAATGTATAATATGTATTGATATATCTTTTTGGCAACTTTTTCTTTGTTTAAATCAAAAGTCAAATGTCAATTTGCTCAGCACTTATTGTTCACGTTACCAATATTTTTTCTTGGGATAAGTCTTTTTTTATCACACGATCAAAAAGTAAGCAAAACAAACCAATTTGCGGACGCAAGTTCGTGCGTGGTGCGTGACGCGACCGCCGTGACTTCACATGATTAATATATAATAAAATCTATTTTTCAAAATTTTCTGATCTGTTTTCATTACAAAATGTATCAATAGACTAACAGTTTTGTTATGATTATCAATCTAAAAGCAAGTGCATTTTTCTTTGCATTGTGTGCAAAATTTAACGAAACCCCCGCCCTTAATCTTAATCTCCGCCCGTCGCTCGTTCTTTACCGCCCAACGCAGGTTTCCCTTTGCTAGATAATTCGTTATCTCCATAATAATTTGCTCTAGTTATCAACCATAACAAAAGCACCGATGAGGTGTGTCTCCTCAAAGCAAATCCTATCATGGAAACAAAACCATTTCATTATTTGAAATCATTTTAGTTGGAAAGCTCATCAAATTGCCTCCAGGGTTTCATCTCTGCAGAATGTAAGTTTTTTAGTTCAAGACACGAGAGTATTTACATAAGAGTAGATAAAATAGTTCTTGATTTATGAGGTTGATCGTAGCTAGTATAAGAAAAAAATAAGGTTTTCTACAGTGAGTATTTCTCATAAAAATTTCATTAGATTTCATTTGTTTGTCTGTTATGATTAATCACATGGTTTCATATAAGAGCTAGCCAAATATTTTGGTTGCCATATCTAGCTAGATAGTTTGCATGTTTATGTTTGCTATTGGTTTTGGTGTGTTTTTTAAGGGCTGTGCTTGTTTGGAGCTGAATGAGGTGAGGAAATTTGCATTTGATGAGTGGGGAATATGATTGAAGTGTGGTGTGGCAGGGAATGACTTTTTGGAAGAATGTATGTAAAATTTTCATATATAAAGTTGAAATATGTAATTTTTTATTCTACAAACAGATAGGCAGAAAGATATGAGTTGGTCACTCTCTCAGTAATGAAAATATAATATTAAAAAAAATATAATATTATAACCAAAAGCGCAGTGGTTGTATCAACCTTTATTCCTGTACGGGACACCAAAGAGGTTAGTGACAGTTCACTTGGCATGTGAACAAACTTTTGCCTGGGTCAACCCATGCCATATGAGGGGAATTGGATAGTCAGCCCAAGGTTGTTGACAAGTAGAGTGTCCATCAGTTGCACAGGTAATTTCATTGGTTGAATTTGTTGTTTCCTAACAAATATTTAAGTCATCATTTATAATTTGTACCAAATTGTGAATAAAAAAGATTTGTAAAAATTTAAGATTGGAATATTTTTGTCCTATGAATTGAGTATGGACAGGTCTTCCAAAACCAAATTGATTCATTGTATGTTGAAAATTAATTCAAAATAGTATAATGATGGAATAGGTTTAACTTGGTGGTACATTTCTTAATATTTTTTTACAGAAAATCAATGTCTTCCACAAGGGATCATGAGTGATAACTGAAATAACCCATCTTGAATGTAATGAAACTGTCCTGATCCTGAAATATGAATAAAATATTTGTATTTTACCGACCAACCTATTCAAAACTGAGGATCTGCCTGTAGAAAAATAAATTAAATCTGTCTTGCCTAACCTGAGCTTTTGTCACTCGTATAATTTTTTTGATTTTTTTTAAAGCTTGATCTGCTTAGTGAAAGACCCAAAAAAAGTTTTGTTATTTTAAGGCTAGGTAAAAGGGTATTATGGGTATATATAACAAAATAATATTTGGCTAGGTGGTCAGAAGTCTAGAGAGTAACATTTTGGACATTATTTGCCAAAGGTTTAATTGAAATACGTACAAATAAAAATACATTTTAATCATGTTTTAGTATACCTGTCTTAAGTGATCTAATTTTAGTCTTGAAATGAATTTGCTCTTATTGATGTTTTTCTATTGACATCCTATTTTTATGTAAAACATAATTTAGATTTCAAACTTTCCTTTTAGATAGAAACACACCTTTCAGTTTCATACATCTGCAAGTTATGGAAACTTGGTTCTATTTTCATTTAAAATAGAATTTTCCACCAGGTCATCAATTATGGAAATGTTTCCTATCAGAATTTAAAGACAAACAAATTTATTATTCTTAGTTCCAGTTAAAAATTATATGACTGAACTGCTATAGCTAGGAAACCTGTCCCCTCTGTTCATACATAAGAAGTAAACAAGAAGATAGTAAATAACAGAGTGGCCAGGGATTATTGAAGATGTCAATTTTGTCAGCAGTTTCTGATTTTTAATTTTTTATTGTTATGATTTGATAAACAAAAGTGATGACATCAAACTGAACTAGTTTCAAGTGGTGGTGCAAGTTTTGAATTGTTTTTAAAAGTTAACGGTTAATTTCTTTTATGATTTGAATTGTATCAAAAATACCATACTCTATTTTCGGTAACTTTTTGATTTTTACAGGATAGTGATATTTTTGTAAGAGAGTAGGGATCTCCAGACTAGAACTGGTATTGTTATAAATATTATCTTTTCTTATGAAACTTTATTTCATTTAGTTATTTGTGAAAAAATATGTCAACAAGAAAAGTTTATTCCTCACAAGGCAAAAGCAGCTACCATCTTGGTGGTGCGCACAAAGAAATCAATGCAAGTGCTAAACCAGCAGATGCTGCCCCACATAATGAAGTACCTTATGCCGACCTAAAAAAACATTGCTTAAAGCAAGGAGTTCTATTTGAGGATCCTGACTTCCCTGCCGTAGATGAATCAATGTTTTTCTCCCGAAAACCGCCACGTCCATTTGTCTGGAAGAGACCAAAGGTATAAATTCGAAATCTTTTTTTTTGTATATACTCAATGTTATCAATATTGTTTGAAATTTCCTTCAGTTAAGCTGATGTATCACCATTGTCTTCTAGGGTAGATTTGACAACACATTTTTGAATACCACTTTTTAGTTTTACAATTCTACAATTTCTATTCTTGAATTGGTAATGATTCTTGTAAAAAATTGTTAATATTTTTTTAATATATTTTTTAAAACCTCCTTTTAGGAACTTGTCAATGACCCAAAAATGTTTGTTGGTGGTGCCAGTCGATTTGACATCACACAAGGTATGCTTGGCGATTGTTGGCTCTTGGCTGCTGTTGCAGCTCTCTGTCAGTATGAAGGACTTCTTTACCAAGTTGTGCCGCCAGACCAAAGCTTTTCTTCATCTGACTATTGTGGCATTATTCGATTCCGATTCTGGCAATATGGACGATGGGAAGAAGTTGTTGTTGATGATCGTCTTCCAACTTACAATAACAAACTTGTCTTTCTTCACTCTGCACAAAACAACGAATTCTGGTCTGCCCTCTTGGAAAAAGCCTACGCTAAGTGAGTATTTTAATTGCGCATTTGCCAGTAACCAACCAAGCTAACTTTTAAAGTGACAAATCTTTCAAAACAATAAATTTTTATGATCTGGATGGGTTAAAAGCATTTTGTTCATGCAAAAGCTCATTTTGAACGTATAAGTATTTCCTCTGATAAGTGCCGCCCTCTTTTAAATGCTGCACCTATAGATTTATTTTCAATATAAGCGCCGCCCTCTTTTAAGCACCGCCCTCTAATAAGTGGCGCACCTATAATCCAATGCAAAGCGGCGCTTATAAAAAATTAAGAAAAATATTCATCTTATTGATGAAGATCGTGATAACAATGAAGATATTGACATTTAACATTTGAATTTTGATTGAGATGAAATAAATAAAAAGCTTCTTGTTAAACAAAACGCATTCAATTTTTCTACTGAACCCAGAAATAAACATAAAACAAAAGTGTGCAATTTCAATATAAGCGCCGCCCTCTAATAAGCACATCACCTAAAAAGGCAAAAAAAATTATAAGCGCCTCGGTGCTTATTTGAGGAAATACGGTATCCATGATTTAACTAATTTAACTATCATCACAACTTCAATGGGTCCTTTCCTGACTAAGCTTTGATACTCAATTCTTTTTTAAGACTTTGTGGATCCTATGAATCATTGAAAGGTGGTCAAACCAGTGAAGCAATGGAAGATTTCACAGGTGGCGTCACTGAATCATTCCAAACCGCCAAACCACCAAACAAATTTTACAGTTTGTTGGTGAAAGCACAAGAACGCCAGTCTTTGATGTGCTGCTCCATCGAAGCTAAACCCAATGAAATTGAAGCTAAATTAGACAATGGTCTCATCAAAGGACACGCATATACTATAACCAGTGTACAAAAAGCCCATGTGAGAGGCAAAGAAATTGAATTGATCCGTGTTCGTAATCCTTGGGGAAATGAAAGAGAATGGACTGGTGCATGGAGTGATGGGTACGAGCATTTCATACACCATTTTTATCTAGTCCATCGATTTTTGTTACAGCTTTAACATTTTGTTTTGTCTTCTAGAAATTCTAATGATATTTTGTGTCTACAATTTTTAGATCAGATGAATGGAAAATGTTGAGCGAAGGTGAAAAGAAAGAGTTGGGCATTTCTTATGAAGATGATGGTGAATTTTGGTAAAAATGTTTACTTTTTTGTATTCCTTTAAATTGCCTCTGAAGTCTCTTTTTAGCTTTTTTGAACCAGCCAGTAAAATTTTTTTCTCCTTTTATTTTAATTTTTAGGATGTCGTTTGTAGATTTTTGTAAAAATTTCACAAAGGTTGAAGTGTGCATGTTGAGTCCTGATTCGGCTGGTGAATCTGACAAGAAACGATGGGAAATGCAAATTAACCAAGGCTCCTGGCAACAACACGTCTCAGCTGGCGGTTGCAGAAACTTCCCTGATTCATTCCATCTCAACCCACAATACATGTAAGGATGGTTTTCCTCTTTTCAAAATAATTGTCATTTTTCTTTTTACAAATGGTTGCTAATAGTATTTAAAATTTGTCTTTCAAGTGTGTTTGGTTTGTAAACAAGCTGGGTTGATGTGCGTAAATAGCTTATTGAGGCTTTCATGCATATCCTCAAAGATGACATCAATATAGTTTTCCCTCTTTGTCTACATCAAGCAATTAAAAGGTCAGCTATACAGAGAGTTGATCAATATTAGATTAAGGAATATAATGCTCTCATTAATCATAATTGCACTAGATTTGATAAGTAGCTCTGTTCTCATTATTGCAGATAAACGTTGGCTTGGTTATGCATCGTTAGGGTTTTTGAAAACTTCTTGTCTCAATTCAATATTTTTTAGGTTTAAAAGGTTATTAGGTTATTTCAAGTGATATAGACGAAATTTAATCCTTCCAATAGAGAAAGCTTCCCCTCTTTTGATATCTTGAAATGATAAAAATAATTCGTATTTCACCATAGTGTCATTGAAGGTCAAAATTTTCTATCCCCACCCTCATTTTTTATATTTCCCCACTCTGGCTCCCATGTCATCATTGTGTTTTTCTATGTAATTCCTTTTATAGCCAGTTTTTGTCTCAATTTGATTTGAAATGTCTTCTGCTAAGCTTGATGGCTCAGATTTTCCCTTTATTTTATTTTTGGCCTTTATTAGTATTTCCATCAGCTCTGGCTGTTTCTCCCACATAGGGTCCCACGTCAGCTGCATGTTGGAGAAAGTGTTGTATAGAAATACCTTTTTTTTGTAGGGAATTTATTACCAAGTCTGTTAAGAGGACCCTGAGTATTAGAGCAACAAATTGGTCGAATTTTAAAGTCAGGGTGTACTAGACTGTAATAACCTCTCCGACGATTTATTTTCCAGTGTGAAACTTGAAGATGGTGACGATGATGATGATAATTGCACCATTGTCATTGGTCTCATCCAAAAAGGACGAAGAAAACAAAAACGTGTCGGTGCACAAAATCTCACCATTGGATTCTCTGTCTACAAGGTTTGCTTCATTGTCATTGATTAATTTCTACTACGACTTTACCTGAAGGATTGTTGTCAGGGTTCCCAGCTGTCGGGGAAAACCTGGAAATCGTTCTGTTTTTTTAGTCAGTCAGAGAATGGAATTTTCTAAATGCTTTTAAAATTTTCCCAGTCGGAAAATTGCCTTCAATAAGTGTTATTTTATGGTCAAGAACAAACTAGTTAGCAAAATGTCAGGGGTAAGAATTATTATTAACTGGTTAGGTCAATACGAGCCAAATGCGCTCTTTTGATTGGTTCTCAAGTGGTCAATATAATACTGTAAAGACCACTTCAAGGAAATGGCTACACTCACAAATATTTTCGATGATAGAAATTGTTTCATCGAAATATTTCGCCGTTTGAACACGGTTTCAAGAATCAACGTCGCAATGGCTTCTTCTATAGGGTTGACGTCAAATTGAATCGGGGGCAAAACATTAAAAAGAAATTCATCGAAAATCAGGGAAGAATGTCACTTTCTTGTAATCGAAAGCATTAATAGAAACTCACCAGTAAATAAACACAATAACTTTTTGTCGGTCAATACGGAAAATATTGACCTTATCCTACGTACAGCTGTACTTCGGCTGCGGTCAATATTTCCCCGTATTGACCTCCAAACCAGTTATTATTGTATAAAATATGCGCATGAACCCTGTATTGTTGTTTTTTATAAGTTTCTATAAAACTGATGTCACGAAATGAGATAGCAGTCAATGTATTTATTACTACTGATACACACTGTACACTGCCTGCAGTTCCAATTATACAAATAAGTTTTTAGAAAAATAGTTATATCTTTGCAAAATATGGACCAAAATCATTTTTTTCAAAGTCATCTTAGTTAAAAACAAAAATAAGAACTTGAAAAAGAGCGGTAGAAGACTATATGTTTTATTGCCTCCATTTTGAATTCGATTTGTTTTGATTGCACACTTGATCCGCTTTCACGCCTCCCATAGTGTAGAAGGGATGCAGATTTTGATAAAGAAGTTCAAAAATTAAGTCAAGATCAGGGTCGTGTCAAAAATTCCAACACTGACCCCCCCAACCTCGACATGTATTGTAATTCTTGTGAAAGCTTTAATTTGACGCTGTGAATATTTTAGTTTTCTCCCATCACTATAGGCAATCCTTAAAAAGTTAAAGATTTTCTTTTACGGTATTTTAACAGGGTGGCCAAAGGGACTGGAAAAACTGGAAAAGCTGGAAAAATTTGAAAAGCTGGAAAAAATTAATTATTTTTAGAAACAGGGCTGGAAAAAATGGAAAAAAGTACCTTTTTAGGGCTGAAAGGGCTGGAAAAACTGGAAAATCATTTTTCAACAATCAAAGATTTTATAGCTCTGACACGCATCTGCCACTATAAATTTTCAAAAATTTTCTTGTCGAGTCCAACCATGGTGGATCCTCCAAACAGATAGAAATAGAAAATAGAAAGTCTTGTAAGTTATGATTAGGAGTTTTGGCAGAAATCTTTGTAAAACTACTTTAAGCCTTGGGATAAGTCTTTTAACTGTTTAAAGCTGGAAAACAGTGCATGTTTCAGAGCTGGGGCTGGAAAAATATACCTCTTTCAGCCTTTAAAAGCTGGAAAAAGATATGTATTTGATAATGTGTGGCCACCCTGTTTAAGGGCATGAGGTCAAATCTATTAGTTGTGAAAAAAATACCGTTCTCTTCGAACGTTACCATGTCAACGTGTAAGAAACGAATTTTTATGTTTACTAATATAAGTAAGCATGGAATTATTTACTTTACAAACTATTTTTTTTTCATTTTCTCTTTCTTTTTCTTTTAATCACTGCAGCTCGATGATGATAAAGATGAGTACATATCAGACGACCGTTTGAGCAAAGACTTTTTCCTTTACCACAAATCACACGCCCGCTCGCACAACTTTGTCAACTCCCGTGAAGTAACTGGCCGCTTTTCGTTCGAGCCCGGAGAGTATGTGATCATCCCTTCCACATTCAAATCCAATGAAGAAGGTGATTTTATCATGAGAATGTTCTCCGAAAAAGCACACCAGGGAGGGTAAGCGACTTTTTTCTCAATTTTATGTCTTTTAGCATTGGATGTTTTGACATTCTGGTCTTTATAAAACCAGAAGTTCAACGTTCAACGAATTTTTTCTGGCCTCCATTTTTGTTAAATGCGCTGTGGAGCTCAGCTTCGACTGCCCCTTTCTGCACTAGAGGGTTCTATCTAATTGAAAGATTATTTTGATAGCGTCTCATGCTATCTTGCTGGCACATTCCAAAATATTTTCATTATTAAGATGGTCCTGTAATCAAATTTAAAATTTCCCGAATCGTGCTATCATGATCTATCTAGTGTTTGAAACTCCAACGTTCTTTACTTGTTTATCTCCCACAACTACGCTAAACAAGCAACTTTGATTGATACGTGCCCGATTGTGAAATGCCGTCATTGACTTCGGGATTCAGAAGCGCAATGACGTCAGAAAAGAGGAATCATAATGTAACGCTTTTCGAAAACATTGTGAATAATCTAAAGGTAGCCTATATGGCCCCTGTCCACGCAAATTGTTTGTCATTTCTTTTTGGGTATGAATTATTATGTGTAATGAATTATTAATGCATAGTTTTTCCTTTTTCAATCAACATTTTTGATTCAAAATACTCTTTTGATTCACTATTGATTCGAGAAAAAAATAGTTTTGAATGAAAAATGAAAACCATATTTTGACGGCAAATCAAAAGCTATGCATACATCTATAAACTTTGATTGAATTCGAAACAGATTATGGGAATAAAAAATGGGAATTTCTTAGCTGCTCATTTTTATTGGTCTGTCAAACAAAAAATATGGCTATCAAAATATAGTATTACCCGATATCTCGAATATCTCGAATCACACTGATTAAGGTTCGCACATAATCTTAAAAGAAACCGGATTGTACAAAAGAGATTTGGTTGTTTGGGAGAGAAATATTTCGGGTTAAAAATCTAGAAAACTCTTAGTATACCGATACAAAAGAATCAAGTTGAGATTGTTGTTTTTGAAACTGTGTGAACAATATGGTAGATTAATTCCTTTTGACGAATATAAATTTAACTACTATGGGCGGGCACCACTCGCACGAAGAAGAAACCAATCCGCGTCGCGAGAAACGATTGAAGCGAAATGCCGCAGGTGATTCGTACAGACAATACGCTGCTAACAGACCGAGGGCGGCTACTGCGCCCGCTAATGGCGGGACTGGAGGGCGACTAAAAGACACTTTGAATACACGTGATAGGGCCCGCACTCACGATGAAATTAGTGGAAGGTAGTGAGACCTATATTTCTAAAATCTATGAAACCGAAAGACGAAAAACAAAAATTGAAAGTTTCGTTGCGTTTCCACTACTGTCGTCATTTTTTATTCCATTTACAAGACAAAAACTGAAATTGATGTTTTTGTACTTTCATTTTGCTTGTTTTAGTTCAGGACAAGAAAATGTATTAATAAAACACTTAGTTTTAAACAGTTTTAGGATCTCATTTTCTCATTTCAATCCATTTTTTTTTAGATCAATGGATACCAAAACACAGATTGAGTACAAACCTAAAGTGGTAAGTTTATCCTCGTCCTTTCTCTCATTATGTTTAACCTTACATGAACTACGCCGGTTTGTTAAATACATGAATATAGCAGGTGGTAAAAAATTGATGCTAAGCCCTAAAATCTTTCATCAAGGAGGCAAAAGATCCTTTGGTCCTATTTTCGAGTTTGATGACGTAATAATGAGACGATGACGTAGAGACGACCAAAGGAATTAAAACGTCACACATATTCAAGGGAATTGCGTCGACTACTACTTCCCAATTGCTTAATTCATCATATAGAAAATTCTCGTAAGAAAAAGTGTTTGAAAACTGGTTTCAGTAATTTAACCATTCAAATCTTTGTATATTTTTCTTATTACAGTTGTCCGAGGCAGAAAGAGACAGTTTTGACTCAAAATTCAAACCATTCTTCGAAAAGGTTGCTGGAACCGTAAGTTTATTTTTAACTCTTAACCTTCCATATTTCATCATCGATTATCGATTGAAGAATTTTGAACAAATAAATAACGAGGTTCTTTCTGTCGGTTTTGAGGAATTCCCATATATTGGTTGCCTTGACAGCATTTAAGCGTGTGGTCATTTTCCTCATCTTCTAATAGAGTTTTATGATATAAATTTTTCGGATTTCAGTATCAATTCTTTTTGCTCTTGATACTTTTTTCTTTAAATTGATGAGCACAACAAAAAAGTGCAATTCATTTATGATTTCCTTTATGAAGTTGAAAAGGGGATTTTGACTTTTATCAATAAATTTGTTCAGGACTTTTTTGTCAGACTTGTCAGCAAATTAGGTAACAAAAAAACAGGAGAAATTTTGAAAACTTATCCACTCAACAAACCCGAAGGTGGAAGTTTGAAGAGAATTCATTTCTTCGCTTATAAGATAAGTAAATCCTGCTTATTTTAGTATTATAAGCCAAACGAGTGTAAAGTTATAGAAATATTAAGTCTACACATCTCACAATATTTGAATCAACCTTCCAATTTATTCAGGATGGCGAAATAGATGCGTTCGAATTACAAGCTGTCCTCAACTCTGCCTTTAAGAAGGAAATGCACGGGAAAAGTTTCAGTTTGGAGGCTTGCCGTAGCATGGTTGCCATGGTGGACCGTGACCGTAACGGGAAACTGGACTACGATGAGTTCCGTCTCATGTGGACTACTGTAATGCGATACAAGTCGAACTTTGCAGAATTCGATAAAGACAAGAGTGGCGATATGAATGCAACGGAGTTGAGAGGTAAATATCTTACACAGTTTTTTGATTTGGTGGTCGGAACCTACCCCTGATTCTCATTCTATGTTGTTTTCATTAAATAAAAGAAGCAGAACTTTTGAATTTGAAATTACTTACTAGTAATATTCATTTCCAAAAGGACGTCCTTATTATTTTCAACTTTTCCTCTCTCTCGTTTATTTGTCAGATGCGCTTGCTAAGCTCGGATTCAAGCTCAGCACACCGGTGTTATCTTCGTTGACACTTAGATATGCCAACAAGAAGGGTCAAGTGAATATCGATGACTACTTGCAAATATGTTGCCGAGTCAAATCTTCCTTTGGTAAGCAACGAGGATATTTCTTTCTTTCACCAGCATTTCTTCTCTGGTCAAACACAAACATGATTTTTAAGAAACCTGCATTTTAGGGGACACCAGTCGAGGTCATCTACCGTGCTTGAAAGGCAAATAAGTTAGTAGTTAGTGTAGTAAGGGCGACAGAGGCCCCATTTCATTTGCACAAATCTTTTGCAATTCTTCAAAAGGAAGTACTTTACAAAAAGACACCCTTAATTTCTATTCGATTGTGTATATACTGCAGCGTTATTTCATGTTCGATTGATCCAATTTTTTTGTTTTTCTTTCTTTACAGAATCTTACTTGAGTTACCAAGGAAAATCGTTCTCGTTAGATGACGTAAGTGTAAAAACTTTTATTGTTGTTCTATTTTGGAGCATTGTATTGTCTTCTTTTTCTTCCCTGATATCAAATTGAGCAAAGTTCTTGCCATATTTTTAGTGACGGTGAAACTGTAAGCAATATCAAAGGTCCCTGAATGTCTTTCAGTGATTATTCTTTATTGCACCATACCGTATCAATATGTATTTCTTATTTCAGTATTTGCAGTCATCCATGTACCAGTAGACAAAAAGAGGGACGCAAAGAGAATTAGAAATTTTGTTTATTTGGGCTAGTTGTTGTAATCAATGAACAATCATTATTAACATTTAGCATTTTGTTTTCATTTCAGTACATCATGTCAGCCGTCTACACTTAGAATTCATTCATATCATTATCAAATCCCAATCAAATCATGGCGGTGGAAGTAATTCGAACAGTCATGAACTAACTAATAGACATATATACTTAATACATCTTGACCAACTCAGTTTTATCATTCGTTTGAAACAATTGGTTGGGTAAATTCATTCATCTACAATTTTAACCCTTTCCCCTCCTTCTTTTTTTAATAAACCATTTTGTATTTATGTTTTTGTGTACAATAAGAATGTCGTTTTTTCATATACATGAATAGCATGGAATTTAGCTTCTTTCTTTCAAGAATCGATTTGAAAGAAGACTGGTTCCACTAGGCTAGCTAACTCTTATCACTTTACATTTTTCCATAATTTTTACTGAAAATATTTAACCAAAAAATTTCTTGCATAACTTTTTTTTCTCAATTATATATTTTTGTTACTAACCGTTTTGTTTTATTTGTTTAGTATATTTGTTTGTTTGTTTGTTTTGTCCAAAGTGTGTATAAAATCTTTAAATCTTTTTTTGCATAAATATTATTTTATTCATTGCATATTTTTTTCGTTTCATACAATGAGTGAATTTCATTACGTGTGTTTTTAGGGAGTACTATTTTTTGGAATTAATTAATTTTTCTTGGAAAATATATCAAAGACGACTCTAAACTGAACTAAAAAAGATGTTCTCTGTATTATTTACGCTGTTGAAAGCCAAAAGGAATCGCGAAATCATATATGACTCTTGAAGAAAGCATGCTTTGTTGAATAGCAATATTTCGTTGCAAAGATGACTGTCTGTGAAAGAAGGATCTTTGGATCTTTGGTCTGTGAAAGAAGGATTTAAAATTTGAGAAAATGAGAAAAAAGCATAGATAAAAGATAGAAATTGAGAATGAATTTTAGCTTGCAGAACAAACAGATTTTTTTCTCACGAAAAGCTGTAATTCACCAAAGAAAATTCATTGGGACAGAAACTAGGTGGTGTGTCGGGCGTCGAGGAAGGCGATAAAGACTCTCTTTTACAAGTATATATACCCCCCCCCCTTCCATGAAGGTAAGAAATTACATGGAGAATCAACTCTTCCGTTATAGTCTGCATGGTCATTAAATGGTTATTTTATTCAAATCTTTGATATCCTTGATAGCAAAATCAGTCGAAAATTAATATTAGAGAGGTTACGCAAGAGCTTATTTAGGACCTTAGATAGACGACGCGGACCTGCAAATGTAAATGTTGTAAACCACAAAGAATTTTTTATTTTCTTTAGGGATACTTTGCAAGCGAAACTTTTGCAAATTTAACGACTTCAAGCCCGTTTTTAGCGAAAGTTTTTCTTACAAAAATCTTAATGTCCAAAGCAGCAGCTGACACGACCAGTAGAACACCTTCTGTGCTGTCCACGTCGTTGTAAATGCCAGCTGCTTCTTGTATTTCATTCCTCAGGAATGTTGCAACGGTCTTTCCAACGATGTAGAATTGGCCTGAAACCTGGACAAATTTCCCAACAAGCTGAAAATTTGCAGAGGTTCCCTAAGGTTTACTGAGCGACCAAAAAAAAGCCCCATCGATCCGGACATGGGAAACCGTTTTTCGGACATGTCCGAAATAAAAGTTGTCAAAATATGCAAGTATTATCTATCAAATAAACCAGCCCTGAAACTCAGACCTGAAAGCTTAGAAAGCTGAGAAAAGTAGATTGTTAAATCATTGATGAACAGAGATTGATAAACGAGCATTGATTACATCTTTTGAGCAATTACTAACATTTTAAACGTGAAGATCAATGAAAATCTCAAAAA
>JAUJPO010062002.1:0-13070 GCA_032270745.1 Tiaropsis multicirrata | reverse complement strand
CTTTTTAAAACAAATGCATCCAAACCTCGAACAAAGACAGATCCGTCATTTCGTCTCCTCTTTTCACAAACCCTGGAATAATTGACTGTTTTTTGGACCAATCATTTTGCAATGTAGTGCTGTCAATCAAACTTTCACGAACATAACCCCCTGAAAATATCTTTTAACAACAATAGATAGCATATTAAAACTGATATGAAACGACTATCTATTCTTGTAGTTTTGTATTCAATAAATCTTTATGTACCTAGTCTTCCTTACTTTACAATTCTAGTCGTCTAGATGCTAGACTAACAATTATTTTGCAATAGACTCTATATTTACAAACATGTTTCGCGGCCTGTACTGTATGCCTCAAACTATAGTATGTTTAAAGATATTGCAAACTTTTCCATTCATCAAGTTTGCTTTTGTTTTAGAATCGCTGAAGAACGAGATCGTATTGGATGCATTACATTCGCACCTTTACGATAAAGCATTCGATGGAAAAAAGTCTACCAAAAGAAACACCGGGGCGTCGGGTAAGAGCAAGAATGAAGAAGAAAACATGGAAAAACTTTTTGTTTCATTGGTTAAAGAAAAAGAAAAGGAGAATGGGGCGAATGACCACCGTCAATTAATCGATCCAAGATCTCTTTATGAAAGTAAGTAACTAAACCCAGCAAGATTTTTTATGCCTCTGAAACAACGTTGGAAGACCCAGTTATTCCGAGAGGAAACATACCTCAAGTATCTTATGGCATGACTTCTCAAAGGCTGTAGAAATTACCATAAACTTTTGTCACACTAAAAAAAAAATACGTGCAAATTGGTATCTACTTTGAAGACGAACTTACTAACCTGTTTGCGCATTTTTCTTGTTAAGGTCGATCTCCACCAGGTATTGATGATCTGGATAGTGATGATGATGATGAGATGCCACATCATGCCAGAGATGAAGATCTTCACCAGAGTGTATCAAGGGAATTGAAAGATATTCTGTATAAAGAACACAACAATGAAGATATTGATGAAGACGAGCGAGAATATGAAGTCGATGAAGGATTACTAGAAGACGAAGCCTTTGTTGATCGCAAATTGAAAAGAATCGCCAAAAAGGGTAAGATTGTAAAAGCTAAACTTATCAACTTTGATTACTTTCAAGTTGTAGTCACTTTGATCTATTCGTTGATCGAAATTTAAAGATAGAGGATAAAATTTTGATCTAAAATATTTTGTATTTTTCAGATCCATTCTGGTTTTGGGGACGCCGTCGCAGATCATATGTGCAGAAAACCACAACGACCACAACCACGATAGGACCTAATACATATACCTACCACGGGAAACATTATGGTAAAAAGGATTCTCTCATCAGAAGAATCAGGAGGTAGTTATTTACTTTCTTCACCCCTTATTTTAGAGGTTTTAAAGTAAGTCTTCTAAATAAGTATAGAGACAAAAATTTATCTCTTTTATACTTAAGATAAGTGACCTACCGCACGTGCGGCCCTTAAGGGTAGATTTTTCGAGGCTCTGACAAAGCCCAGGTGCCTGCAGGTGCAATGTAAGGGTAAAAGAATTAGAAAAGGGAAAAGAACTGGGAAGAAAATGGCCGAGAATGCACTGTACAGGTTCCGATTTTGAAACTTCAATTTTGTCCGAACGTACGGTAGTTTTGAAATCGAGTTTGGACGAGAACAACGGTCTGTGCCTGATTAATGTTTTGTGATCTTTTCTTTCAGGAGGAGAAACTAATTGATTTATACACAGAAGAATGTTTATTATGATAGTTTATAGTTTATTATTGACCCAAATTTATTTCTAGCAAAATTATATTTAAATCGTGTGTTAGAATTATTGTAGAATATATCGGAATTTGTCTATAATTTCATCAGTTGCTTTAATTTAAGAATACTGTTGCAATCTCTAAGAACTATTTTATATAAGAAGTGGAATCAAATTTTTCAGACAGAAATTGTCCAGACAGAAATAAACAGCAAACACTTTGCAGTAAAAACAATATTTCACTATTTTAAAATAATAGAAATTTTAAAGAATTTTTGTTACAAAACAAATTGTGACATTTTTCTCTTATTGAGATGCAATGTTCTCTTTAACTTTTTTGATCAAATCCTTGACGATCATCATAACTTTGGCGCCGTGTTCTTTTCCCAATTGATACATGGCCTTGAAGAATTCTTTGACCAATCCGTATTTGTTTTGTGCTTTTTCAATGGCGTTCTTCAAACTTTCTTTAACTTTAACTTGAAGACCTGGGTATTTCTTTTCCAAATCTGAAGAGTGAATAATATTTGGTAAAGTTATTTTCGAAATTTTTATTTTAAAAAGATTTGGTATTTTCAACATAAACTCTGATTTAAAACAGCTTGTGCCAGAGTCAGCAAAGAAAATCTCGGATCCTACCTTGAGAAGGATTTCCTGGCTTCAAGGTCTTTTAGATGCCTAAGATCCTTAGATAATAGATAGACATATGCACCGATAACTTCAATGACTCGGTATAAAATCTTATTAGTCATTTTTATCGTCCCTTGCATAGTATACAGGCTAAAATCTACCCTCAACAGTGTAGCAAAATCCCCCTATTCAAGATGAACATTTGGCTGTAAGTCTACCCGATGGGTCATTATTTCCAAGCTCTGTCAATTTGTGACTCGATTAAAGATTGATTTGACTCCAATGTATTCTTCTTGAAAGCCGAGAATGTTAATACTACGCCATGTCTCCTTCGTTCAGAGCCAAAAAGCCTGGAGCTGTCTATGAGGCTTTGGAGCTGCCAAATTAAGCCCATTGAATTTTTCCGTTGTAAAGTCTCTTAAAGTTAAACGAGTTTGGAGAACGAAGCATCGAGACAAAAATTAGTCTCTTTTATTCAAGCAATTTTTAGAGACTTTTGTACTAAAGAACGACATGGGCTCAAATTGGCAGATACATTATATGCTATTGTGTAGACTAAGAATGTTAAACAAAAATCGACTTGCATTCTTTCAATTGTCTTTTGAGTTCATCAAAATCAACGCTTCTTTTGGTGACAGAGTTGCTCTTCAGTTCTTCTTTGACTTTCTTGATCAAATCACGGATGATTTCTTTGACGATATTAGCATTATCACCAGACACTCTCAACAGTTCGCTGATAGCGTTGGCGATGAGTTGACCGACACTGGTAGCTTTGTTGAAGATGTTCTCGATTTTGGCTTTAACTTCGGCTTTGAGTCCTGGGTATTTGGCCTTGATGACTGTAAAAAATGGTAGAGGTAGTTTTTTATCACATAATATCACAAACCCTTGAGGTTTTCAATAAGTAAAAATGTCAACCATGGTTTAAATGGTTTAAATCTCATTGCAATTCTTTTTTACAAATGGATAAAAATTGAAAAAATATCGCGGCCGAGATTCCGACAAAACCCACGAGGTGCACTGTGAGTGGGAAATTTGGAGAAAACCTTTGCTAAAACTGGGGGAACATGGCCCAGAAATGTATTGTAAGGGTCCAATTCTGAAAGCCAATTCTTTTCCGAATGTACGGTATATTTGTTAGATCGAGTACCCCTCCCATTACTTACATTTAAAGATTTTGTCTTTCAAAGCTTGAAGTTTGGAGACGGCATCATAAGAGATCATTTGAGGGGCAGATGGTTTGATAATGTTCTTGATATTGCTGATCAGGTCGTTCAAGATTTGTTTGATAGTAGCAGCGCTTTCACCTCCAGCTTTCAAGATTTCAAAGTAAGCTTCTTTGAGAAGATCCACAACGCTGGTAGCTCGGTTAACAACATCTAAGATTTTTTGTTTGATTTTGTCTTCGAGTCCTGGGTATTTGATTTCGATGTCTAAAACAATAAAAATACAACTCTGGATATGGTTTTCTTCGTGAGCTCGTGAGAAAAGCTTGGGGTAATTGGTGGGTAACACTCATTCTGTACCACGTTTATCGTTCGTTAGTATACTCTGTGCAGATTGTCTGTTTTGCTGTAAATTTCCCGTAAAATAATCTTTGCAGAGAAGTGTAAAAAATTCAGGAGTCAGGTATTTGCATTTTACGGATGTTACTAAGTTACGGTAGAAATATTTTAGCAGGAACTGATGAATTATGAATCTAAAATTATTCTTACATTCTTTGATTTTTTGTTTGATCAAACCGTAATCAAACAAAGCGATTTCGTCTTCAGCAACAGCTTCAAAGGTTGGTTTTACTTTTGGACTGACAATGTTTTTGATGTTAGCAATCAAATCTTTCAACACTTGTCTGATAGCAGCTGCATTTTCACCACCAACCATGACGATTTCTTGGGCAGCTTTCCAGATAAGATCTTTGACATTTTTAGCTTTGTTAACAATATCTAGGACTTTTTGTTTTACTTGGTCTTGAACTCCTGGGTATTTGGTCTCAATGTCTAAAACGGAAAGAATACCGAAGCATATTAGCACAAACACATCTGGGAATCAAGGGGTGTCATGTAGTAGTCAAGTCCAGTAAAATCATAATTCTATATTTAAATGTTTTTAAACATCCCCGTCTTAGCAGCCTGATATCTGGCTTAGTTTAGCAGCGCGGAAAGACTTGAACGATTCGATAACACCAAATAACAGTGAAACTTTGCAACGATTTAATTTTGACCACTGTAAGTATGCAAGATAGTTTAAACACGCCTGTGTGTGTCCCAGTGGGTACAAAATACTCAAAGTGAAAGTCAAAACTTTTAAAAGCACTGGATTGGATGAAATGGTAATATTCTTCTGGTCATAAATATCTATTGTTCTTTCATCATATTTTCAGTGGAGTTGTTTTTTGTATTCCTTTGCGTTCAAAGAGAACATGGGTTGGAGAGAGAACATCCAATTTCTTACAATGCTTTCCACTGGAGCACCAAAACGATCCTTTTTGAGCGATTTTAGGGTGGATCCAAGTTGGTCATGAAGACACTAGTAGGGGTGTATTTAAATAACGATGAAATAGAAACCGTTTTACTTACATTCTTTGATTTTTTGTTTGATCAAGTCCCAATCAAAGAATCCAATTTCATCAGCAAACATGAATTGCTCATCACTCAACTGAGATTTATCATCACAAAGAATGGTGTTATCGCAGATCTTGTCTTTCAAGTATTGGCCCAATTCTTTAATCATCGTTGGAAAGTTTTGGTAAAGGTCTTTTCCTTTTTGAACAGCAATAGGGACATATTTCTTGATGAATTCTTCAACTTCTTTGACTCCAAATCCAATGAATTCGGCAACTTTCTTCAATTTATCGCATGACTGATTTGAAAAAGAAACCAAGCAAACATTAGCTATAACTTTATGAGTTTTTGGCAAAAAGATTCAAATGTCCTACCCCTACAATGAATTAGGATTTTGTCACATTCTCATAAAACTTACCTTTAAGACCCGCACATACCGTAGGATATGAGACCATATGAGTGACTCCACGTGATAACAAAAGGTTAGGAAAATTTTAGGCAAGGAAATATTGACAAAAGCAACACTTTCGGAGTCAAAACCTTTGAATACCTTCTGTTTCCGTCCAATTTTATATATTTATTTTACTTACTGATTGATCAAAGACATCGGTGCAATCGTAGAAGTAATCAACAGCTTTGAAGACTCCACTCAACAAACCTTTACCAGCACTGTATCCTTTGATCAAGAGGTCGACAGCTTTTTCCATCAGAACTGGAAACTGAACTTTGGTGGTTGCAGCAAATCGTCGGAGAGCAGAGCAAAGCTATAAGGAAAAATGTATCTTGTTTACTAGCGAGCCGTACAAGTTCCACAAGTTTAAGGTCGATTTTAGGAATAAACTGACTGACTGATAGTAGAAGTTGGATAAATTTATTTCGATTATTTTCAAAGTTTGGAGAGGCAAAAAAAATTCGCGGAACAGCAAAATTATAAACTTAAAAAACTTAGTCATCGCAAACTTATACAAAACCGTTGAACGTATAAGAAGCACATTTTTTTTAGATGATAAGAAGCAGCCTAAGATTTTAGATGATTTAAATATTAAGGAAAAATGAAAAATCACAATTCTTACATTAGGATTAAGAAGGTCTTCACATTTGGTGTTCAATGCATAATCTTTCAAGACAGCGATGACTTTGGCAACGAGAGCCTTTGCATCTCCAAGTGTTTCAAGATAAGCGTCTTTGATGGCGTCCTCCAAGTCGTCAAATTTGACTTTCAATTTTGCAGCAAGGTTTTTTAATTGGGTGCATTGCTAAAAATGTATATATTAGATAGATGTTAATAATTTTATTTTTATGATATGATATTTTTATGCCCACTGAGATCCGCCTCACTGACCACCCCAGTGGAAAAATCGCTCAACAGAGGCAGGCCTGTTAGCCCCAGTGGAGAAAATTGTCACCCCAGTAGAAAATCGGATATTCTCTCTCACCCCAGTGGAAAACAAGAATAACAAGGAAATAACGAAAGAAAAACAGATTTTTATGACCGCACACTAGAAAACATTACCAGTTCACCCAACGCAGTGTGTTTGAAAGATTTTACTTTCACCCGATTGCGCGTTTGGCACCCACTTGGGTAGAAACATGGGAGTTTTGGGCCTATTTTAGTCGGTCGATCTTTTGCCGTGTCGAATCTAACTGATTAAGATCGGTAAAAGATCGGCAATCAAAATCTTTGCTTGAAAAGGATTGGAAAAGTAGCCCTTATTGTCCTATCACTATCTGGAAGCTGATGAATTTACGTCCAATTATTGCGAATTAGGAGGACTTCTTTTAGACTATTTACCGTAGGATTACAGAAAATGCATGTTAGACTTACACCGACAGATAAGAAGTCTTCGCATTTCTTGGTTTTGATTTCATTCTTGTAATATTCCATAGCTTTAGCATAGATGTCAGCAGCTTGGACAGCACCTTCAGCGACGGCTTTGCGGACCAACTCCTCAACTTTCTCACTCTTCAATTTCATGAAAGCAGCAACTTTTCGGAGTTTTTGACAGTTCTAAATATAGAAGGTGGAAAGTTTAGAATTTGGTGAAAGTATCACTGGTCCTCCCAAAAAAACTGAGCCCGAACTGAGATTGAAAAAAACCTTGCCTGTTGAAAAGAATTATCAATTCCATGGAGCTCTAACAACTAAACAAAGTGGACCACAAAGTAAGGTTTCGTTTTGTAAGCAACTTAAAATGTAAGGTTGATTTTAAGGCCTTCCTTGGGGATGAATCTAGGAATTGCAAGATGAATCCGAAGGAATGAATGGACATACTTCAACAGTGGTGAAGTCCTCGCACTTCTTTGTAGCGACTTCATTCATCAAGAAATCCTTGGCTGCATTGAAAATTTCAATACTGCTGGTTTTTCCTTTTTTGACAGCATCGACAACAGCTTTGGTGACATCTTCAGCTTTTAATTTCAATCTCTTGGCAATGGCTTCGAGGTTGTCACATACTTTGACAGCAAGAACGTCAGAACACTTGTCAGGGATATGGAGTTGACCATCTTGTGATGGGGTGGCATAAGTGAGGCCTAACAAGGCCAAAAAGAATAACCCAATGATTTTCATCTAGAAATAAAAATAACAAACGAAAAATTACATTAGTTTCTCCACGCAAATACAAAAAGAAATAGTTTTATGGATGTTTTCTGTTAGCCCCACTCACGCAAAATGCATAATAAATGGTGGCATCAGTTATTACAGCACATTGACCCCATAATAGAAGCTTTAACTGATATTGAATAGTATGAGCGATCTATAAAACTTTCTCTTGTGATCCTTTTACATTAGAACAATTTGAACCACCTATTAGTACTCAGAGGAGTTCTCAGCAACCATACTGTAGCTGGAAAAATAGTAAAAAATATACTTACTGTGGATACTGAGGATTAAAAGACTTCGACACGATCAGTGAATTTCTGGACCCTTGGAACGCCTTATATACCTAACTTCTAGTGAGTTAATATTTGGTTAGAAGTTCGATACGTTTTGAAATGCATGACATAATGAGCAAATAAATCGACTTTGTTTGGTAAAGATTGGCAAGGCTGTGTTTTTCTTCTTTTTTTTCATTTCTTTCGCAAAAAGTTTATTATATTTATTAAACGACCGACAGGTGTTTAAAGAAGTGTAATTCAATTGGTTAGGAAATATTGAAACATTGTGTTTGTCTATTTTGATATTATTGCAATTGATATCGCTTGATGACGCATGCTATATTTCGACCTTTACCATTTCGATTTGCAAAATTTTGCAACGTTCAAAGTTTATAAGGATTTTCTTCGAATTTCATTATTGAAGTAATTTTGGGACTTTGGACTTTGTTCTAAGTATTTCAAAATTTAATTTCTTTTAGCTAATATAACGATTTATGCAGGTGGTGAATCCACTGATGGGGGCAGGGGGTGGTCGCCCCCCCCTCCCCCCCCCCCCCCAAAAAAAAAAGATTAAAGTCAAGAAGGTCAAACAATGAGGCATTAGCGTGTGGTGGCAGGGTCAACATCCCCCGAATGAAGGTCAAAATGAGGGCGCCAAGATTCTTTAATTCAGTGTCATTTCCTTTGTTTCACCTTTTACAGGGGTAGTTTTGGTAGTGTTCTAGCCATATCGAAGAGGTTAAGTTTCAAAAATTTGCTCCCTCAGCTCGCATCTCATTTTCCATTATCAAACCTGAAAGTCTTATCTAAAGGGTCGTCAAGAAAAGGTTAGTATGGAAAATCTTTTTTTATTTGCCTCCCCAGCGTTGACAAAGATACCCCGCTGATGATGTGAGCAGGTCGCTGAAGAGACTTTTTCGAGGAGGAAAAAAAGGTCAAAAAATCTCGCCCCCTGATACTGATTGTCGTGGCTTCGCGTCTATGTTATGGGTCACTTAAACCCTTTAAGTCTTTAAGTCGAGAAAACTTTAAATTTGAATCACTTTGCATATCACCACTGCCCGACGGATTACAAACTTAGAAAAATGGCCTCATTACTCTTGTATCGCCAGTGTATAACTCCTTTTTAAAGCAGGCGCGAGACGTTGTTTTAACGTTTAACCCTTTTCGTACCCAGCCTCTTTTTGGGAACTTTTTTACTAAAATGAGTTAGGACGTGTTTTTACTAAAATGAGTTAGGACAAACTTTAAACGTCAATATCCTCTAAACCAGAAAGAATTAGAGGTTGGTTTATAGCTTGTTGGATAGCTGAGAGTCTCCTACTTTCTTTAGGGTCCCTTCGGGGCCGGTCGTTTTAGGCAAGGCGGCGTGGCGGAGGGCAATCTTTTTTTAAGGGCTCTGACCATAGTGAAAAATCGGAAAGCACGTATTCTATACATGAATAGCGCGTTTCTCATCTCCCTTTCCCAAATCTCTGATTAAACCCTTTCCGCACTACAGGTCACTGGTGACCCAATGTTTTCATCAGGCCATAATATTCCGGTGGTTTTTTCAATATTGCTTAAATTTCATAAATGACGTTAGGTTAAATGGAATTTTCAAAAAGTGTTAAAATATTCAAAATATTTTGATACTTGAACTTGTCATTAAATGCCGAAGATGAGCAATTGTTATTTTGAAATTTTTGTCATCTTTGTCGGTGATTAGCTCATTTTGAGGATGACAATATACATTTAATTTTACTGGGACTTCTAGTTCAATCTTTTTTAAGCATTTTCCCGTTTATTTGAGGTTTGTACCTATTTTCAATGTAGAGATATCAAGGAAAACTTCTTTTAGGTCATAGGACCCAGTGGGTCGCAAAGGTAAAAAAAACTGGAACTTTTTAATTATTCAAGCTTGTTCTTTTTGTTATGCTCTGTTTGTTTCAGCATTAATACCTTCTGTATAGCCTCTTCTTTCTAAGTGGCTCAATAACTTGATTTCGAGAAAGTATTTTTTTGGGTCATAGATGACCCAGTGGGCATAAAATATTTACATTTTTAAATGACTTAAGCCGGTGTTTTTTTTTTCGTTGTACTGTTTGTTTTTACATGCGTACCTCCTGTATAGCCTCTTTTTTGAAGTGGCTCAATAGCTGATTTGGAGAAAGCATAAAACGGACCCTATAAATGTTATTATGATGAAAGAGTATTGAAAAGTACAATTTTCCTGAATTTCTTTGTCATACCACTGGGTCACTGATGACCCAATAATTTATATGATCAAACTCAATAAAACTTTGCACAATTGATATTAAACGAATTTCATTCAAATTTGACAAAAATAGGGTGTTTTTAAACATTATTAACAATAAAAGTTTTATACCCTTGTGCACCACAGGGTCATCAGTGACTCAAAAATTATCTCCCGAACAAAAGGTGCTACGGACTTCGGACAAAGACTAAAATCATTTTTTGGGGCTAATTAGCAAAATCCTAAAAAATCAAAAAAATTTACCCGACCACTCCCTTGTGGTCCTGAAAGGGTTAAAAGTGTCCTTGATCATAAGAATTAAATTTATTTGGAAACAAAGTATTTATAACAAAGTATAAGTATGATGAGTAGCTCGAAAAAGGTGTAATTTTGTCAAACAGTAACTAACTTCTTTGTATAAAAAGTCAAAAAAAGTTTTTTTTTACTTTTTGAAATGAGTTTCTTACCTAAAGGACATTCCGGTAACCTGACAAATCCGATCCTGTCTGCATCAGCCGTCCGATAGGCAATCGGTTGCACCATATAATGACATTTAAATCCAGCTTTTTCAACAGCACTTCGCATACGAATGGTTGTATCAACGCATGTGTCTGGATCGAATCGGCAATTGATTCCGATGATGTCGCATCCTAAAAAAACCTTCTCTTAGTTATATCATAGTATAAGAAAGCCGCGGCTTTTTTATACTATGGTTATATTACTGCTCTCCCAGCAATGGATAAAGAAGGTATTCAAAATTTTTTGCCGGAGAGTGTTGACTCCCAAATAAGGAATATGAGCAAAAGCAGCATTCTCCGTCAAAATTTTTGAAAATCTTCTGGATATCCGACTTGCTCTGATTCAAGCTGTCTAATACAGTGAACTAATATCGTGACTTAACGCAGCTCAAAGGTTGTTTATGGAAGATGCAAAAACTTATGAAATATGCCTGATGAATGCAAGAAAAGGAAGTTTTTGATGCGTGAAAAGTGAATTACAAAAAGTTTTCTCGATTTTGGAAAAATGAGATTGCGAGAATTGATGAGTGACTGGGAGCCCTGGTATTTGGATCATAGGTAGATAGATAGATATTTCCCCTCCGATGTTTCGGAATGAGTCCTACTTGCAAGGGAATGAAATCACAGCGCAGTCAGACATTGCAACCCTACGGTTGCGAGCCGTAGAGCCATGGCGTATACAGAGACACTCGAATAACACGAGTACGATAACCACTATGTCACTACACCTTTTGGATCATGTTTTGAATAAAAGTAAGATAAACGACCCACCTGCTTTAACAAGTCTAACAGCAACTTCCTCCACAGGTACGTCTTTGAAATCGCCAAGCGGTCCGATACACATTGAAATTGAAACAGGTATTTTTGTTTTCTTCATAATTTCACACGCCCATTCTGCCTCTTCTACGCAACTAATGTACTAAATTGAAATATACGTTGTTAATGTATTGGGATAAATTAAATTCGATGAAATTTATTGCGTTTTATTGAGTTTTATTGATCTTTTTTTCTTTTTTTCTACGCAACAGAAAGCTTTTTTACCTAACGGGAAATAACAAAGGAAAAATATATTTGATTATAGTCTACCTTTGGGTCTATAGTCAGAATAGACTTCGAGTGTCTTGGGTTTAAGGATGTGCAACCGGTCAGGGTGTAAGTACCGCTCTGAAGTACTCGGATAGAGTCAGTTTTTGTAATTCTTAGTACTTTTTTCCAAAAACTCTAAGAACTCTCTTAAAAGCAAGTAAATTTATTTGCAAGAAACTTGTCAAAAATTACAGTCTCTCACAGGGCCCACGTAGGTCCCCGTAGGTCGTCAGAGTCAGTGCTTCTCCCAGGTCTCTAAGTGTTTAATTATAACTCACTTCTGCCATTAACAAATCTCCTTGCCACTTTTCGAATATATCAATCTGATGCTGAATCTCTTGTTGCACCTTTTCTTTTCCTTCACCCGCGGCGTACGAGCGCGTTGTACTGATCGGAAGACCGATAAGTTTGTTATGCTTCTTAGCTACTTCCGTAATTAAACGACATCCTGCATCATTAATCTCCTTAGCCTGTATGAGTGAAAAAGCAAAAAAGCTTGTCTAAGATATGAAAATATTGTAATAAAGGCCGGTCTTCACTCAGCGAGCGTAGCACGCGTCTTTTTTTATAAAGTAATGTAATACTACATCTACACCACCATTTGCTTAGAAATAAATGAAGCCATTCGAGTTGGTTAAAAATGACGTTACAAGTTATGTGCAACCTCGAAAAAATTGAATTGTTCTTAATTTTTATATTTAGAGCGCACATTTTATTTAAATGATTTAAAATCTTTCAGAATTTCGATTACAAAATACATAAAAAAAAGATGAGCGCTGAGCATTATGAGTGGTGACGGGCTTAAAGTCAGGTGATCACGGGTTTTGTTAATTTGTTTGAAAAGTTCTACGCATAAAATGCTAGGCTAAAAAAGCTCGTTTCTAGCGCTGAACACAGCTTTGTATGAACCTTTGACTAGTTTATAAATGGGGATAGGTTTGTTTCGATTGCGCTGACGGAAAGAAATATACGCGTCACCAAGCCAGACACATGACGTTTTTCAACGTTTTTTTTACATGTAGATAACTCTCTGACGTTAGAACAACGTTCCCTGACAGCTGTACACTGACCTTCAATCACAACCCATCACACCATCACTCAGTTCAATCACAACCCATCACACCATCACTCAGTTATAATCTGTTGATAGATAAACTCAAAATAGATCTAAGCCTTGACAAAAGGCTCATTGAGTACTCTGCAACATCAATCATAAACAAAACTAAGGACCTGTTCCTTTCCAGTAAAAAAAGTCCTATGAACACCACAAACACTTTTTTTTGACACTTTTCTCTAGTTCCTTTTATGTCTTTTTTGAAAATTAAAAGTCCTAAGAACACCATACCTTTTGAGGAGAAGTGTTTGCGGTGTTCATAGTGTTCACTGCATTTCAAA
>JAUJPO010061991.1:0-13072 GCA_032270745.1 Tiaropsis multicirrata | reverse complement strand
CGATCTAAAACGTATCATTTTCTCCAAAATCATTTACAGGGAACAAACTTTCTTCTCTGACTGATGATAGCAAAATTATATATTTTCAACGCTAAACTAGGTCATAATTAGGCGAAATTTTCGACTTAGAGTCGTCTTGTTGAAACTTATGTCACCTGCATTGTGTTGGTGGGTTATTGTCCAACCTTCTTGAAGAACATCCATTAAAATCCATTACAAAACACATCATGAAAGTCATTTTTTCTGTCCCCTACATATAATGACATCTGCAAATTTTGTAGATTCCAGACTCTTTTGCACACCTTGAGAATCTTTAGCCAATGGAATGCTACCTTTTAAAGTTGGCTGTTTTTATATTGCTGTTCAGTTTGTCGTCAGGGAAATCGCTCATAGAAGGGAATATCAGCTGCGTTTGCACTGAAGCGAGCAGAAGGAGAGAAACGGCCTTTATTTCCATCAGGATAAATACTGCATATTAATATCTTTGAACGCGGAACATCTATGTGCTTGGCATAAACCAAAACACTGCTTGTAGGAATTAACTTTAGATTTAACGATGACGTCTTTGGGCAGGCTCAGATATCGTTGGTTGATTTTGTGTAAGAAGAAGTAGTCTTTTTTGCAGCTATCTGATTGTAGAGCATTTGATTCAGGAACAGCTAGCCTTTAAAAACTATTACCAAATACATCTTCAAGCAATCATGAAAAATGGTTGAATAATGCTCAATTTTTGTTTCAGTTTAAAGTTAGAAACAAACCCATTTATTATTGATTAGGTTAGAAAAACATACTGATTTACTCAATCTGAAATTAATCTAAAAATATTTTGGTTCAAAATTATAAACTGCGTTTAATATTGTTTAAGTTAATCAAAAATGTCATTTTCTTCAGGTTCGTTTCGTGTTATTATTCACTTTCAAAAGTTAATTAGCATCCTCTCTGTTGTGATCGAGGTCGTGGACCTGTCAATCTAAGATCACTCAAGTTTTCTGTAGTAAAGTCTCTTAAACAAGTTTGGAGAGCAAAAAATTGAGACAAAAATTTGTCGGATATATGTATCTGTTCAATCTAAAGACTTCCCCCTGCGAGGAGATTTTTTTGTTTTGTTATTTATAACCTCTTATAATTCAGGTCTCTTCTGTTTCACCCCTATGGTACCCATTGCATTACGTAAGCTTTGGAAGAAAAACACAATTCCGGTCAATCAAAGACTGTTTAAAAAAGTTATATAAACAGATACCGTTGAGACGGCTTTTCTTTCTCGAAAAAAGACTTTCATAACACTCTGTTTAGCTTTAATAGGAAAAGAATGGCACCTTACCTCGCCCGATATCTTCCTTTACCGGGTAACAAATATTTGTAGTGAATGGGAATCCCTTGTCGATAGATATTCCGTTTCAACGAACAATTCTGAGATCGGATTGTAGTGTAGGCTTGTGCAGTTGCATTCCATTTTTCGAATAATAACATGAAAAAGCAGTGCTCGTGTTTTGCAAGACGTTTTCCGTCAAGGCTTATACGACAATCAACGGCGCATTTAGCCGATATATAAGCGTCATCTTTTTCGATGTAAATATCGTCTGATGCAATTTTGAGTTCGAAATTTCCGACAATACGACTTGAACTTATGTAATGACCTTTTGGAATCCAGTACTTCTTGTCAGCCTAAAAACGAGAAATTTGACACTTTGACTTTGACAGGAAGTCTCTTCTACCTTAAGGGAAATTAAATGCTGCGAAAATTTCTTCCCTTAAGGAAGTAGGGACCAAATCACAAACCAAAGCTGACCGATCAAATTAGCGAGGTTACGCAAGAGGTTTTTTATGACGTTAAAACGCGTGTGTGATGGCCGCTGTACATAGATTTCTGTTCTATCTCGTGGTTAAAAGGTTGGAAGAATACAATTGAGAGTTAATCTCTTTCGAACTCGGACAAAAACAACGATTTCAAATTTCATAAAAAAGGTAAAATTTGCATAAAAAAATATTCTCGACTACGGAGAAAAGAAAAAGAGTTCTTTAGGCTCTTACTACAGTATGAATTTTTTTTGGAAAAGCCTTCTTACTGGACAGTGCTTTCCACTGCAACTTTGATGAATTTCTTCAGGAATATTGCTTTCAGTAAAGGAATCAAAGAAGTATCCGGGGAGCGCTGCAAGTCCATCTGGACATTTCAAACATGTGGTCATCGTACCATTCGAATATTTTCCTTTCTCACATTTTCGACACTGAATTAGAACTGGATTTGAAACATCCAAATAATACCCAGATAAGCACTTGCATGCTTTTGTTGGAGACCATTTTGGTTCAGTGGTGATGTTTCGTTTGCATTTTCCTGTGAAAAAAAGTGAAGTGTTAAGCATTACGAAAAGAATCCATAATAACATAACAGAATAACATAAACACGTGGTACGAATAACAAAAACACGTGGTACGAGTAACATAAACACTAGGCTTTTCAATGGTTCTGTTAGTATTCGAAAGTGAGGGGTTACGTTTAGTGAGACGAGAAGGAGGAATCGATGGAGGACAGCCGATAGCGAACCGTGACCGCTAAATCTAGCCAATCAAACGTCCTAGATTTCTGCGAGTCAACGGTTGCAGGTCGCTATCCACTGCCATCCTTCGACTTATCTCGCTTAACTTAACCTCACTAATATCTTGAACAATGAAACAAATTTACTGTGTGTAAATACAAAAACGTAATTTTCTCAATCTTAACGTCAAAACGTTTAACATGCGTTCTTACAACATTGAAAATGTCTCGCTCTCGCCCTCAGAAAAAAAGAAGAGACATCTTACCTTCTAAAACAATGTCGCGTTTCCGATAGTACGCGCCAGACGTCGAATTCAGTTTACATTTTTCAATGGGTTCAAATTTGGAATAATAGTTGTTGGGTTTACATTCAGGTAACTCAGAGCACTTCGTTTCTCCAAAGCTTGAATGTAGGTTTTCAGGGCATGTTTTGCATGACGATTGTCCTTTCACATCTTGAAACTGGTTGGTTGGACACTTGGTACATTCGAACGATCCTTCTTCTTCGGCATACGAACCTGGGTTGCAGGAAGCACATGGTGATATTTTATAATCTACCCCAACCTATGACAGATATGAAAAACATTAGCATCTCCAATAAAGTATTAAAGCAAGAATTTAACCCCTTTACAGTCTTACAGATGAATTTAATCTTTTATAGCTAGTCATCTCACGATAGGAAAGGGCTAACATTCGTCAAATTTGGGTTTGGTATGAAGAGCGTCATTATTAGCTGTAGGAAAAAAACTAGAAAAATAGTTGGATCATCTACTATGTCGCGTTGGAGATTTACCTTTTTGCTTTTAAAGTTGAAATACTCAATAGTTATGGAACTAAGATTTTAAAATCTAGATTATATAGAATTCACTCATACATCGAGCGTTGTATCCCCCTGTCGAGGATGTCGATTTTTCTTAACACCAGCCCCCCTGGATATATCCTCCGTCTTCAGATTCTTACCCCGTGCTGAAATCTTTGAATGCTCTCCTGGATATCAATGGTCTTCTTAACCCCTGGATATCCTATATCGTCAACAGTCGGGGCATGAATCTTTTCTGGAAAAGCCCATTAAATTATAAACAACTTGGCATATTAGCACTTACAAGAGAAATGTGACGAATGAATGCTGCATCATTTATTGCAGTAGTCTGTGTGAAGAAACATCTACTGTTGAATTTAAACTCTACTTTCACAGGTCCCTAAAATGAAAGGAAATTTTGAAATTTTGACACTTTCTTATAACTACCCCACGAACAACCAACAAATTGTAGTTCTAACCAGATGCCACATATGTATTCATGTTCTCTACGACAAAATCTCAAATTATAGAGATAAGGAAGCTTTCGGGCGGAAAAAATGCCGCATAATATATAATATTCAAATCGTGTTCTAAACTCTACTACCACCGCTAGCTTTTATACAATTTTATACTAACTTTTGTACAATTTCTAGTCTAGAAAAGCCTAATCTCATTGTTCATTGGAAATTCAAAACTACCCTACCTTATCAAGAACCTTTTCAAATTTGGTCCAATGAAACTGCGTGGCAACATACAGTTCAACTTTTCCGTTGATCAACACACGAAAACCGCGGACACAAGAGCTAGATTGACATTGCATCCCATCAACTTTGTATTCGAAGGAGATCCGATTTTGTCCATCAGGGAATCGGAAATTGCGTTGCATGGACATGATGGGTGCGTTTAGACAGGTGAATAAGGCTTTTAATCCAGGTTTGACAGTGGTGTTGAACTTTCGTTTAGTGACGAGATAAGAACCATCAGCTAATAAAAAAACCAGAACCCTCTTTGAAATATCATAATTCACCAAGGCAAGCTTGAGTAAAAACTTTCATTTTTATTTTGTTTATAATTTTTCTAATGGGTACGATGAAGTATATTAAATTGCAGCTGACTGAGGTATTCCTAATCAAATTATTGACAAAAATGATGTTTTTTTAGACTTGCATTTTTCACTGCGATTTGATGGCGGACACTTACGTTTGTTCTTCTGGACTTGGAGATAATTATTTTGTTTATTATTTTTCTAATGGGTAATAACTAAATAATGAAAAAAAGGCCGTACGGAATATTAGAATAATGGTCTGGAAACATTGCTCACTTTTGACGATTTTGAGGTTGGAAAAACTCAGGCAAGCAGCGCAGAATTCTTCGCTACGGATTTTTAGATACAAAAATTTTAAGTTTTCTTCGCGGCTTTCTCAGAAACTTGAGTAAAATATTTTTCTTCCTCATTATGTTCTGTACAAAAGGGTTATTTTAGATAAAAAAAAAAGAAAAAAATGTTTTTTGCATAATAAATGAGAAAAGCAGCAATGTTACTAGACTATTCATTCCTATTTCTCTTCCGGGAATTCTATTTTTTTTCTTCGCTTCTTTGTATAATGTTTTGTGGTGGTTTATGTTGAATGAATAGTCTAGATCTAGACTACGCATAGAGAGGAAATTCTAATAATTCTAATGTTCCGTATGGCTTTTTTATTTTATTTATTATTTTTCTAATGGTTAATAAATAATGGTCTGGAAATCGAGACTAAGCTTGAGTAGAAACTTGGACGCATTGTGCCACAATAAAAACGAGTTCGTAAGTGTTGTCTAGATTGAAGTTCCAGTTTGTAGTTTCGATCAATTGTAAACAAATATTTTGACATTGAATGCATCAAGTGCAATTCGTTAGTTGCATTTATAAGCGATCATCTCTAAACTTTGGTAATACTTAACATATGCCCCCCCCCCTAATATTTATTCGTATCTACGGCACTGAAATGCCAATATAGATAAGATATAAGAAAAATATAGAAGAAATGAAATATCTTCCACATTATACCTGACGACCTCCACTCATTCTTGCAATTGGTGCGACTTCCAAAAGCCGAACAATAGGTATCCACACCATAAGCAAGACCAGGTACCCCTTTTGATTTAGTTGTGTTCCAATCGTTCCATTCATCTATCAGTTCGCCTCCATGACTATAATATCCCTTGGCACAAGGTGAACATGTTGTCGAATTTTTTGATTTCAAACCTTGTCCTGGTTTGCAGAAACATGGCAAGTTGTCGATTGGTTTTGGATAGTCGATACTATCTTTGGATTTCAAATCGCTGTAAAATAAAACGGAAAAATTGTCCTAATTGGCACTCATCAGTACTGTATTCTTGCTTGTCGATCAAAAGGCCAGTATCTCAACGCCAAACAATAACTGTGTCTAATATGTATTTTAAACACAAAATAAGCGAAATGATTCACTTTATAAAAGTGTGACTCAAGCCTCAGTAGGATCTCTACATTAACCGTTTATGGGAGAGTATTACCGGAAAAATAATGACTGACACACTGATGTCAAAATATTGTCTAGCTTGATGGACGGAGTAAGCGACACTTTTCTTCTTCCCCGAAATTTTTCCATTTAAACCAATCAATTGCGTAGAAAATAATTTTGAGAAATCAAATGACGTCAACTTTTTAAATACACAGAATTACACATCATCAGATCAAACCCCAGAAAGGGACAAAGTTTATATTCTTAACAAACAAACAAGCCTAATTCTGTTGTCCAAACATTCAAGTGATTCCACAAGGTAATAATGACAGTTGGGGCACTCTCCTCCCTTGGTTATAGCCTACCTCATTTTCCGAGCCTGCCCTGTGTTGGGAATACTTACTTTCTAGGAAAAATGTACATCCCTTAAAAAGAAGACTCTCCACTGCATGTTTTAATAAATTCTAATGTTTTTAGACCTACTTGGAAGTTCTATAAATTAACTATTAAATTAATAAATTAGTTCATTAGTTCTGATTTTTTGCACACAGATATGGTTATCCAGAAACCCTCGAATGTGACCTACGTTTGTTCTTCTGGACTTGGAGATAATTATGATGAAGCATAAATGGAAATTGATGAAGTATATTAAAGTGCAGCTACTATGTAAATTTGAGGAAGACTGAAGTATTCTTTATCAAATTATCGACAAAAATGATGTTTTTCTAGAGTTGCGTTTTTCACTGCGATTTGATGACGGACACTTACATTTTGTTCCTGGACTTGGAGATAATTATTTTTAATTTAAATGAATAAAGTATTTTTTTATATATAATTATTGCACTTATAGGCATATTAATAAGGCTCAGATTAGGGAAAATATCAAGCATAATACTGAGCCTTCAAAAATGTTTTAAAATAGTATTTTGGCTGGTATGTCTATTTTATGCCTGTATCGGTGCCTGTATTTCATTAAATATTGAATATAAGAAACATATTAGAAGTATTAATTCAGCCTTATTAGAATCTCGATGGAAGCCTTATTTTGAATTTTTCATTGCTTATAAAAAACATGTATTTTTTAAGTAAAACTCGTTCACTGGAGTTATAGGTGAATAAGATGACACTTTTTAACTTTTTCATGTTTGATTTATAGCCCATCTTTGTTTTCTTTTGTTTCTTGTTTTTGAAGCTTAATTTTCTTTCCAGCTTGATATACATATAATTTTATGCTTAATAAAAAATGAAATATGTATCAATTTTTTTAGATTTTTATCAATTATGGCTTGCATTTAACTTCCTTGCTTGGATTTTTATTTTGTGGATCATTATTTACGTTTTCATCAGTCTACTCCAATAGAACCAGCGTGCTAATTTAAAACTAAGCAGTTAAGCTACTTAAAGTTGAAGCTATCCAACTAAGCTATATTGGCTGACCTTCCAGCCTCGGCTGGTTTATTTGGACTCAAATCAAGTCAGTTAATGTTCAATTTTTGTTTTACAACCACGCATAATCATAGCCTGTTGAACCAAGCAACTTAATCTCAGTCGGCGCAACAAAAACATAAAACCCAATCAATATTTGGTAATGCAATATCCGAATTTTGATGTTTGCTTTCGAATATTCAGTCACAACTTAACCATCACATTTTACTTTACCATTCAGGTGGCTGAATGGTAGCTTAGATTTCAAGGCTAGCAAAATCAAACACCCTCAATTATAATTACATACCATCAAAATAAACAAAATGGGAGCCTTACAAACAGTTTCCTAACGTAAACAGCCGAAAGATCCGGAGTTCTCCCTTTATTTTTTAGGGTGTTTTCATTAGGAAAAATGACACGCAATGCTAACTTACGCATCATGAGAGTGTTACTTACCAGTTTGTATGCATGTAATATACAATTTTCTTTTGTTGTGTTTTAGAGTCACATGCAGTAATATATTCCCCAAAATCTTCTCTAGTACATGGTGATAAAGTGTAGATTACAGGCAACAGTAATAAGATACATGTGCATAATTTTGCAACATGACCGGCTGCCATTTCTTTAATAAAAAATCAGTAACTCAAAATATTTTTACAAATTCTTGCATCTCAACACACAAATCTTTATGTACCATGTATGAAGTTAAGTTTAGTAACTAAAGCGATTTTTACTTTACTGTACATATTATCGTCAATGAAAATTGAGCAAGCATTTTTGAGGTTTTTTTTCCTATGTGTTTTATTATTTAGGGAGAAAAAGATTACATTAGAGTAAAAGATCTTTATGTATGATAACATTTTATATATTGGGACGGTTTTTAAGAGCTACCTCCCTTTCCATACTCCTGTTGCATGTGAGAGGTAGTCTGGGAACGAATTGTCTGAAGGTGATTGAGTTGTGGTTATATAATGTGAAACAAATGCTGAAACAGATATTTAGCATGTGTGTTTAGAATATAGTTTAGTCTCCGAAACATTTTAACCTAAAATTCTTCAATCAAAATTAGGTAATTAATTTTGAATGTTCTTCCTAACCTTTATAGAATAAAGTTTTATAACTTCTTTGAATTGAGAGTTTTTATATAAGAGCAAACCTTATAAGCACATAAGAATCAAACAGCCAAAAAGTTAAGAACATGTTCAGAATCTCAAATGAGTTTTATTTGATAGCTGAAACTTATTCCACGGGAAATAGTTAAGCGGTTCACACTAAGAAAACAAAAAAAATATCCAAAATTGTTTTTCTTACTCCCAAAGACTTTTGAAAGTTCATTACTGACAATAAGAAATGCAAAAATCAGCTAAAAATTGCACTGAAAAACTTTTTACAGCTTTTACAAATCTGAAATTGCCCGCGAAAGATATTCAACAGAAGACCTTCTGCGGTTTCTCTTAAGTTCTTATCAGCCCCAGTCTTTTAATGATGGCCCGTGTTACAAAGGGGTGAAAAGGAAAACTAGAAAAAGTTGACCATCGGAATCAGTTTGAGCAAGAACGTATGAAGAAGATGTATTTAGGAAAAATATTGAATATTAAATAATTTTACGACGACAATATTCTTAACTTAACTTTTTGACCAATTTCATCATAAATGTTCTTAAAAAGTGTATTCTTATATAAAAGAAAAGTGTGCATGCGATCGATCAAAATATGATGGATTTTCGAGGGGTTAAACCAAAATCTGGGAAAAATGAGTTGACATCCAAGGGGGTAACTCAAGAAATGTTGGAAATCCAAAGGGGTCTGGAACCTTAAAGGGGGTATTTATTTTTTGACTTGAAAATCCTCTCGGATTTAGAAACTCTTGAAAATGTTGATATCCTCAAACAACATATATCTATCCTCAATAACCCATTGCTGTATGTGTACGTGGACTGACTACTTCGAGCCTCAAATCCTCAGGTCCAAAGGAGGAAGTTCTAAGGAGTACAATATTTTCAGTACCTGTTATCATTGCTGTTATTGTGTCGGCCAAATATTTTAGTGCCGACAAAATCAACCGTGGTCATTTAAATACAATTTTCTGACGTCATTGGTTTAACCACTGAAATCAGATAGGTTGAATAAAAGTGTTTTTCTCTAAAAAGTAAAATATGCCTTTTGTTGCATAATTATAAAAATGTAAGTTTTGTAAGTGTAGGTATGTAACAGTAAGTTCTGTTCAAATCAACACGTGTTCCCAAATTGAAATATGCCTTACAAAAATATTACAAAAAAAGAATCGTTTTGAATCGGCTAATTTTTAGCCATCCAGAACGTTCTGTCTGAACTAGGATTAGAATTTATTATTATTATTATTAATCTTTGTGACGTCACAAAACAGGGTTTTTAATGCATATCGAGAGATGACGTTATTTGGATGCCAAAGCATCGTTGGAATAACGTTGTGTGTCTGCTGTTTTATTTTTATATTTGTTGATATTTCTCACCATTTAATTTAAAAAAAACTGTAACATCACGGGTAGGGGTGATTAAAGAGATATCTAAAGTAGCATTTCCATGAGATATCTAAGGTCAAACAATTGAGGAATGAATCAGATTTGGTGGATGCAATAAAGATAGTCGAACGTGTGAACCGCACTCGGATAAAAAGAGAAACACCCAAGGTATTTGGCCAAGGAACAAGTGTGCAAAATTTCAGTCAAATCAGACCATTTTTGACACACAGACATTCTCAGATTATAGCTCAACTGAAGTTGAGAATTATTATTTGATGTAAATCAGAATCTCTCACACACCAGGATCCAGAGGTCAGGATTTTAGTACAAGATAGAAGTTAGTGGTGACAGAGACTGATTGATTCTAACACCAGAGGGGAGGTGTTGGTCAAGGTGCGTTTTTTTGTCTCTCGTTAATTCCTTGTAAGGTCGCAAAAACACAAAAATAGAAAATCTATCCTTCGTAGTTTTCCATTTTGAGAAAATATGCGAGAAATTTGAGAAAAAAGTGGATTATTTTCGGAAAAGAATTTCATCCCACTCAGGGTCTCTTTTCCGAAATCCAAGCAGCCACATTCCAATCAGACCATCATAAGCTCAGTGCTCCTGGATTCTACTGTTACTTGACTTCAACCCCAAACCTACTCGCCGTAAAAGAATCCTCAAAATATCTACAGAGGAAACTGTGTGAATAAAAAACATCAGAGATTCGATTCTAGGAAGGCCAATACTAGGAAAGAAAAAATCAAAACAAAAGAAAAAACTTCCCTTTCTCTATTGTTTGTTGGCGGGACCGGTTCTTTTCGGTTATCAACTTTTTTTGACACGTAGTGTCGGCTTAAGAAATTAAATTAAGCTGGGTCGAATTTGCAAGAAAAAGCAGGAGAAACCGCGAGTGACGGAAAAGGTAAAATGGAAATTCAACATTGGATCATCCCAGTTATGATGGCGTCATTATTCTTATCTTTTGGTAATTACTGTGACTTTTTACTTTTTATTTTTTTAGTAATTTTACAACAGCATATCTTTAATTAACTTTCACTTTTGGCGGGTAGAACACAACTACTACTAGATTTATAGCAATATATTTCGATTTCCATCAAACTGAAAAACAACCAAAAAAAGAGGGTTCAGTCCGAGATGTTGCTATTTTTTAAAAGTTTTCAAATCACATCAAAATCTATATATTTATGATTTTATCCTGAAAATTTGAGCTTAAAAACTCTTTTCTATCACTGTACATGTTCACGGTCAAATGTCTCATAAAAATCGAAACATACAGACCGGCCTCGTTTTCATTAATTATATTGTTTAAAAAAAGAGCTTTTTAGGTAATTCATTTTTTATTGGTTTTGTATTTTTTTACAGATTTTTTATTATAAAAAAAATGAAACACTCAAACATGGTAACAAAAAAAGTTTAAAAAACATATAGGAAAAGGTGGGACTTAAAATTAAATTAAATTGGCAGAATGGAGTAAAAATCATTGACACATGGAAAAGAAAGTCAAGTTTAATTATTTTAAAATAGAGGTTGCTTCTCAGGTTAATTGTTTTCAACAAAAATACATAGGGTTAAAAAAATACATTTCATAAACAAAGAAAGTTTGTCAAACGCAGGATAAATTTGAACAACGATACCAACGATACCTAAAATAAATTGCTTTTACAAATGAATAAATAAGCCGTAACCAGCTACCGATTTGTCTATAAAATAAATGTTCATTCTTTTGAGTTGTAAATCAAATCACGTTTCACTGGATTGAGATTTAACTGACCAAGCGAGCTCTTCAAAACACCATTATCACGCAAAAGCTTACAGTCCCTTTCGTGATAAGGTTTGGACGATGTCAAGATTTTGTCATGAAATTCGCTATCTTCTCAAAAGAATTCTCGCACCAATTTGCGCATGTTGAGACTGAGTGTTTTATCACTTTCGGTGATCTGAGGATTTCGCCTTTCTAGAGGTAAAAGTGGATGGTTGTGGTACACAGCGCTATCGAATCCAAACAGTGCATCAACAGATGTCCCATGATAAGCATAGGGTGCGAAAGTGCTCCATGGGTTAAACGAAAACGGCTGACTGACCATGAAGCGATAAACCGCACCGATTCCACAAACCTTTGAGAGATTTTTTGCGATATCATTATTTTGACAAGTCATCCAAGCATCACCTCCCATTGACAAATGGATAGATTGTGGTGTGGTATCCACAGGACAGCTTGAATGCAGGACTATAAAGTCCTTCGGCATAACTCTCAAGTTTTGAAAGCATATAGGCTTCAAGCCCTTCAGGTGTTTCGGCTTGCGGTCGAGGAGGAATTTCATGAGCTGAGCCAACAATCAATACCTTTAACCCCTTGGTGTGAACGCTGGTCAAATCTCCAATCGGCTTTGGTAGTAAACATCCATCCAGAACTCTTGCGGAGTTGTCATCGTCAGGCTCATTTGAAGGGGAAACAAAAGGTTGAACTGGCAGAGGATGTGTGAAGTATGGCTAACCGAACCGAACATTTCTTTCTGTTTTGTTGCGTAAACATGCAGCAACTTCTTTTTTTTGACGAGTCTTGCGTACATTGAAGATTGTTACGAAACAAGTCTCCGTATCTTCGTTCTGCTCGGTTGAAGTCTGCGATTCTTTTGCAATTGGATATCCGGAAACTGGAATTGCTTTATTGAAAAGCCCTTTGACAAAAGGTGAAGTGATCAAGGAATAGATTGCAGCTCCATCAGCAGAATCTCCTAGAAGTGCACCTATCCTGCGTTACTCCAAAATACTTGCTATTACGTTTTACCCATTTCAAAGCCATTATCATATCCATAATCATGTAGCTTCCATAAAATCTTCCTTTTGACCATGTTTCTTTGATGGACAGAACACCAGGCAAACCTAATCTGTAGTTGATGGACACTGTGACCATATTCATTGATGCGGAGAACTGCTCATCCGGAAAATAGACATTGCTTGAACCTAAAATGAGCCCTCCACCGTGAATCCAAAACAGAACCGGTAAAGGGTGTTTCCGGCTTGCTGAGCGTGGTTGACGGACGGTTTATTTTAAACAGTCTTCTTGTCCAATTTCTTTAATAAAGTAAACTTGCTTACAAGCGACTTCTTTCTCGTCGTGCTTGAAGACACCATCAAATTTCTTTAGAACGGGGCGGGGTGGTTTCCACCGAAGTTTTCCAGCGGGCGGTTGGGCGTAAGGAATATTTCTAAATTCGCTTTTTTGGAGCCATACATAATAATAGAACATTAATTATACTGTAGATCAATAATATCACCATCATGTTCACCGTCAGCGATTTCCTATAGAAACTTTCAATACCGAC
>JAUJPO010061980.1:0-13072 GCA_032270745.1 Tiaropsis multicirrata | reverse complement strand
TTTACTTTGCGGATCTCCAGAGATCAATAAACAAAACAAAATGACGAGTAGACATTTTACGACTTTAACTTTAATGTTGTTTTTTTTAATTGCATATGGTATAGAGTAATCTGATATGTTCACTCTTGTTTTGGTTTTGATGTGTGATTGATAAGCTTGGTGAAATCGTCAAACAAATTTATTGTCAAAAAGAAGACCCAATATTTGGTGATCCCATGTTTGAAGGAAGGTTCCCATGTTACAAGGTTTCACGGTATATGAAAATATACAAAATTTAAGTAAAAACTGAAGAATTCACTTTATTATTGTCCGTGTAATCCACCACCTTTACGAAGACTCTTGTCAAATTGTTCGGCAGTGAAAGTTCCATCTAGTCTTTCAAAGTCTTTATTAAACACAGAATAGGCACTCATTTCGTCTTTTCCTCTGGAATTACAAGACATACTGAAATATAGAATGACAATCAATGAAAGTGCAAAGAAAACAGCACCAAATTGAATTTTTATGAAAAACATCCACAAACTAAACCACAATGCAACTTTCAATATTCCATTTATTCCATACAGTTTCTGAAAAAACATTCCAATCCTTCCCAAATTAAACTTAGGACCTTCAGCAATTGACCAAATCCGAGCATCTTGGTTTGCATGTTCATTTTCTTCCTCATTTTCAGTGTTTTCTTCACTGACTTCACCTTTAAATTCTCTTGCTTTTCTTGCACGATATTCGGCTAATTTTTGCTCCATTCTATAAAAATTTAACAGATGATAAAGCTTTACCTTCTTATTTGATCCTCTACAATACTGTCACTGTATTTTAAAATTGAATAATTCACTCTCCTACCTATCAAAAAATTTCTTGTAAATGCCAACAAAAATAACTTTCACTTTTGCGTCTCACATTTCCCGCTACCATTTCAAATGATGACGTAATAAACGAAAGAATCACAACCCCCTGAAATTTGCGATTGGTTTCTACAGGATTCCTCAAAAATTCGCAATACAATCCGGGGGTAATAAATGCCGATATAAACATGTAATCTACTTTCGATATCGACTAAAAAACAACAACAAAGATGGCGGCTGTCAGGAGCTCTGTTGAAAATAATGTGTTTTCTTTCGAAGAAATAGATGTTTTTACCGTCCCTCATAATCGAATGAAAAAGATTTTACTTGATGTTTCAAACCAGGTATGATATAAATTATTTGTGGTACATTAGAACGGCAAATGTTTTCTGTTCCGGGTTGTTAAAAGTGATCATTTTCAAATGTCAGACAATTTCTAGTCTCCAAAAAAGCAAAAGAAAAATGTTTATTCAGTCTGGAAAATCCTCATAACTACGCACTTAGCTTCTGAGGATAAGCAAGTAGTTGACGGCCCAAAATTACCTCTTCTACCTTTGTGTAATTACATGCTTATAATCTGGTGTAGATTCTTTGTCGAAAGATTAGTGTTGCCTAGGTCCAGTTTTCAGAGGATGGCAGAGCTGCACTTTGAGATTATTTTCAACCAAATCAAACCCTGCACCTAATGAAAAGTTTTACCGACAATAAAATAAAAGAAATTGTGATTAGTCTGCACTTGCACTTGGAGAAAATTAAGGTCCTGCACTAGAGATCTGGAGCAAATCTGCCATACTCTGAAAACTGGGCCTAGGTAATATTCAGAGGGCTGGAGGAGAGCATACTCATTTCTGTTAGCTTTCTTGAATCAATCAATCATCCAATTTGAAAATTGGATGATGGACCATAACCTTGACACTATTTGAGTCACAGGCCATTTTTTATGCCTTTTTCTAGACCGCCTTAATCGAACTAAGCCAACTGTTTGTTTAATTGAACTTTGTCAAACTTAAAATCAAACTTTGTCAGCTGATTAAAGTTTGATCAAGTTCGAACTTTAATCAAATTCTCACAATTTAAAATAGATTCAAAAATCACTCGATTCTTGCACCAAGTGTGCTAACAAACCCAATTTTGGACAGTTTTGTTCTGACAAATAATAAATTTCCTGTTAGGCCAAACCTCAAAAAATTTTGTTTTCCGCGTTACCGGGTGACGGAAAAAACTCATGAGTGAGGCCAGAAAAAGATTATTTTTAATATTTTTTCTAGGATGTAATGGTCAAAAACTATAATCTTTTTTGTTAAAATATTTATTTGTTTGCTTTTTCAAAATTTCAGGAATTCTCACACTCATTCTAAAGTTCATTGCGGCCGGGTGACCTAAAAAAATTTCTCAACTGACCGGTAACGCGGAAACGAAGCTTTTTTTAGGGTTGGCCTTATTTCAAAAGTACTAGAATCACTAAAGTAGTAACAAGTAAGTCCAAAAAAAGAATGTACACAGAATTGCAATCATATTTTTCTCTTTTTACATTATTACTCTTAGACAAAGAAAACAGACTTCAGTAATCATCAGTCATTTGGAAACTTGCTCAAGTGTCTATCATCGTCTTTTCTGGAGCTAAAACATCATGAAGAAATTGAAAACAAATGTATCATGAAAGTTCTCAAAAGAAAACTGCAAGGAGAATCACTGAAAAAATTGCTTATCCATTTGCATGCACACAGTCATATTTCAGATATTTTGAAACTTGTTGGTCAAGTAGAAGAGGACTTTCAATGTGGAATAAATCAGGATATGAAGATTTTGGGATCTAGTTTGAACGATTCTCTGGAAGAGTTTTTTGATGAATATGTCCCACATATGAAGGAAGAGGAACAGGTTTGACTAGTCTCAGTAGACACAGAACATTATTCCAATGTTGTTTCAACGTCAAAATAATGTTCTCCCATTGAAACCACGTTGTTTGGCATTTTAAGACAGCCCTCATTACCTGCTGGGGTACTATAATAGATTGTGTATCATTTTTAAAGATATTATCTCTGTACATTTTTAAAAACCTCATTAGAAGTTCTCAACTATTCTTGAAAGACTATTGCTTAACTATTTATTTGTTATTTTTTATAAGATTGAAAATCTTTTTGGAAGCCTTTAGAGTGTTGTTACTGTCTTTTTCCAAAAATATAAAAAGTTTGAAGACTTAGTTGACTATTAGTTTCTTATGCATTAAAGACGTTTTTTCTTTCTTTTTAAGGTTTTTCAACCAATGCTGATGGAAATCTTGCCCCTGGATGAATTGCATCACATAAGACAAGTTGTTCTTCATCTTCATCAAAGCGAAAATATTGGAAAGGTACCATTTTGAATTATAACAATGTTATCTGTTTTAACAGAAGTACAGTTTAAACTCATACCATTCGAACTTCTATGATCTGAAAACTCATATACATTCCAAACAAAATCTTTGGTCCCGTCCGATTTTAATCAAACTTAATCAAACTCATGTAACTGGTCCCCTGGGAATTCGATTAACATTGAGTTTAGCTGTATTCTCATTTGATTGACTTGGAGCTAGAATGATATAAGATATACTTTTATAGGCTGTTCCAGGAAAGAAAATTGTGCAGAATATGTGCATGGGGAGAACATGAAATTTGCTCATGTTTGCAGTTAAATTTGTGATATCCAGGGCTGATTTTAGGTGTCTGATCCAGGGGTAAAACTACTGTCCGTAGGTCAAAAATAATGTGAAATGTCCAGGGGTAGATAATGAGAAAAAATATTTATATCCACCGCCCCCTGGGCTTAAGAGTGTGGGTAGACATTCCAGACATTGTGGTGTGCTGTGGTACTCACAATGTTCTACACCTGCGAGAACAGTATGTTCTCCGGTGTAGTATACACCATAGCTCTGCGGCTCGCAACTGTAGGGCTGCAATGTCTGGCAGCACTGAGATTCCTTCTCTCTTAGTGGGTAGGACCCATTTCGAGACATCAAAGGGCATATCTATATCTTGATGTTTGTTTCTTTACAGAATGTCTCTCAAACATTATCTAAAGAACTGGAGAAAATTCTCATCACGAAACCATCAGGTACGGATAAACATTTTTGTTTCCTAAAAAATACTAGACATATGGAGACATAGAAAAATAGAGGTGGTGGGTTCAATAAAGGAAATATAATATTATAAGTTCTTGGTTCAATCCTTTCAAAACCTTTGGAAAGTAAAGTCTTGTTTTTTAATAGTTTTTTCAAATTTTGAAATATTTATGAGTTCAATCACATACCAGAGACGGATATAGAAGTTACTAAATCTTTTTATGGAGAGTGTTCACTTTCAAATATATGAGCATAAGAAACACTATCCGTCTGTATTTTTTTCTGTATCCTTCACTGCGTACTACTAGTGAAAATAAATAATGTTAAGTCGGTGCTCGATGCATTTGAGTAAGAGCATAAATATCATATTTTTATTTCTTCATAGTAAATGGAGTAAATAAAAGTTAAACCTCAGAAGAATTATTTCCTTTCAAAATTTCAGCTGATTATCACCAAGAAAGCAAAAGTGAGAAGCAAAGTGATATCTTTCAAGGGATAACAATTGAAAAGTTTCCAAATGAGATGCTGATTAATATTTTCTCTTATCTTGGACCTCAAGACTTGTGTCGTTGTGCTCAGGTAAAACAAGTTCATTGTTTTTTTTATCATTTATTATTCATAATAGCCTCTTCAGTTCTAGTGATTTGTTATAAATGATGGTTATGTCTTCCTTGTGAAACACCTACAAAGGAGCCTATGGAATTAGAAGTGATTAGCAATTTTCACCACCGAAAGTCTCGGGGGAAGGGGGGTCGAACTCGGACCCTTTCGATCCTAAGATCGACGCCTTAGCCACGGATCCATAATCCAACATTTTTAATATTAAATGCGTTCAGTGTACTTTTACAACCAAATAATCTTTCGTGTTGTATTTTTTGCAACGTTAGCTTATCATACCTACATTTCTCCTTCTCGGAGTCAAAATTAATTTATCTTCTAAGTTTTAATTCAAACAAAACAGTCAATTTTTTTCAGCATTGATTCTCAGCTTCTGAGATTAAAATTTCATAAAAATGCCTTTAATCAAATTCATCTGCGAAGGAAATTCTCTGACATTTAAAGAAATAGAGAAGAAAAGCTGAGAACTTAAAATTTATTAGTACAATCTAGTGAATATTCTCTTTTGTATCCTGTGTGTGTGTGTAGGTCAATAAGAAATGGAATAACATGGCATTCACTGGTAGTCTTTGGTCAATACTACATCCATGCAGATGGTCACTCGGTCATTGGATGTTTGGTGAACAGTTGCCTTCCGAAGATTGTAATTGTGATTGTGAACCTAATTATGAATTGATGACATTCTCAAGGTGAGCCGGTTGACGTTACTACAACATTCTTTTAGCGTAACTTTCTGGCGTTGAAACAACGCTGTTTGTAATAGTAATCGCACGACAATTAACGATTAACCACGAGTATAAACAAGGAGAAAATTGTAATTTGTCTGGTTTCGTAGGACGAGGATCAAATTACTATATAAATTTTACATTCCTCCTTGATTTCGAATTTAATTACAGCGAAAACAAGGAAATTTTTTCGTCCGGCAGTAGCTCTGAAAGCGATTCAGAGGAAACACACACAACACAATCGTCAACATATGGTGCTGTTGAACTAGAATTGAAAGTGTTGAATGGTATTGGTCGATACCTATTACCAAGAGTCGGTTCATCTGTCAAGACTCTGGTTTTGGAATGTAGCAAAGGAATTACCAATGGCTTGGTATGTTTAAAAACTTCTTCTTCTGTTTTGACAATTTTTTCCATCTACTGGGTGACCGACAAAATAGTGTTTGATCGTCTCGTTGTTTTATGTGTTGCCACATTTTTTTTAAATAATGTTTTGTTTTAAAATGTTATAACTCGGTCTTATAGTGAACCAAATTTAAAAAGTTATATCTTAAAATTTAAGTTACCTTAAGGGGATTAATTTTCGAGATTTTTATTTCATGCTTTTTGCCAAAAAAACCCTAGATAAATGAAAGAAATAAGGTTAAAAACAGGCAAATTCGCGAAATTAAATCCTTGCGAAATCTTAAATTTTTCAATTCGCGAAAATAAATCCCCGCGAAAATTAATCCCATTAAGGTAGACTTTCCTCAATCTAATGAATGGAATAAATATATATATTAAAAAATAATAAATACAGTTGAACCCATTTAATTCGAACTCCTATAATTCGAATACTCACTTAATTCGAACAGATTCTTTGGTCCCCTTAGAATTTACCTCGGAATTCGAACCCATGTAATTCGAAAAATCATATAAATCGAACAGATTTCAGGTCCCATCGAGAAATTTTAATCATGTAATTCAAATTTTCGAGTTTTTTTAGTTTTTGAACGTTGTCAATCAAACTTTTTTGAAAAAAATGACCCTTTTCAAAACCGAATCCAAACATCAGCCTATTGATTCAAAAAATCTCCCAAGAGATTTGTAAGAAAATACAGAGGAACTTGAAACAAGCCACCATCAAAGATTGTTTTGAAAAATAATAAATCGTTAGTTTTTCAAATTTCAAAATCAATGTTTTTATCAAGTTTGTACTTTATTTCACTACTCAAGCTGGAAAATAGGGAAAATGTGCAAAATTAAACCTGGGAAAGTCTTTTTTCATCAAATCAGGCCAAAAAAATTAAAACTCACTTAGTTCGAAACTCATGTAATTCGAACGAAATTTTCGGTCCCTTGAGAATTCGAATTACATGGATTCAACTGTATCTGGAAATTCATGTGACCTTAAAAAAGTACACGTTTTTTTAATAAGAACATTAAACTTCGAAGAAGCCTTCTAATGTTCTTAATTAACTTTTAATTCACTACCACTGAACCATCGTCAAAAACTGGTTATACGACAGAGACAGAATACAGCTGAAATCAGGTTCTGCTCATTTAAGCCGAATTATCGGTACATATATTCGATATGAAGCCTTTTTTTAGTATTTCAGATTTCAGAGGTAAAATCGATTGGTTCTCAGTATTCCAACCACGAATCGGGTTCGGTCGGTCGGTATTTCGGTATTTCGTTATTTCTTGACAAAACATCGGTATTTTGGGATCTGAAACATTTTTTTCTTATCTTTTTTTTCTTGGATATAGTGGTAACGTCCTGAATCAATACCCCGGTGAAAAAAAAGCTCTAAAATAGCCAGAATAAGCTTGTTTTAGCCAATCTAGGAAGGCAAATTTTCAAAGCTTTCTTCCCGTCAGCCTCAACCATGGTTGCGCCTCCTTAGTCACTATATTATATTACCCTATTATCCCGGTGAGAAATAAGGCTAAAATTTTCATCTTAACCGATTTTTATTTTCTCAAAAACTCATCCGGATTAACTTTTATCTATCACCCCAGCATTGGAACAGCAGTGTATGGTTTTTTTTTAACCTTTTTTTCGAACTGTCGCAATTTAGTCCTTTTTCATGAGGTATGATTACGGCTGAGTTTTTTCGTTGTCATAAAATTATTGATCGGTATCGGTATTTGATTTAAATTATGGTCGGTATATCGGTATTCTTCAGGAAAATAGATTGGTATATATCGGGATTCCAAACTCCCGTACGCCCCCGTATACCCCCTTTTTTTTATACTGTGCAGAACAAAATTTGTCGAAAAACCGATCATTACAGTGTATTTCATAGGTCGGACCATATGAATACCACCGGGATTATTTTCTACTTTTTTTCTATTCGATGATAATCATCTTGATATTTTGTATCGCAAATGTTAATCAATTGCTTTTTTCAAGAAATTTAATTCGAAGAATGCTATCGACATTATTACTAAAATTGAAGACACCTTCCATATACCAATCATTAAAATTTGTTTTCTTTCCCTGTCTTTTTGTATAAATTCGTACAAAATAGCAAAATTAAATATTCTAAATAGAACAATAAAACCCAAAATAGAGATCACAGATCAGTTTGCTATATCTGAGTGTCGATTCATTTGCGAATTCTCACTAATGAACGAATGTACTAACCGAGCAACCTGTTTCTTAAAGCAAAAAGGTAAAATTGAAAAATTATTTACAAAAAGAGATAAAATTATAAAATTTAAATCTTTAAAATTTCTTCTTTTAATTGTTTTCTTTGGCTTCTGGTTCAGTTTTTGGGCATCCTATAAATAAAGAAAAGAAATAGCGTAATAATTTAGAAAAATATTATTTCGGTACTTGTTTATCCCTTAGACACCATAGGACGCGTATTTGCGTCCTGAAAGGTAGTTTTACCAGATCCCAGTCATTTGGCTATAGTTCAAAACCATTTCATTTTAAGTCATATAAACCGAGTGCTTTTAGAAAGAGTATAAATTAGTCTAACGGTACCAAAAGCTTTAACGGCCACTTGAAAATTGAATTTTCTGTAAAAAATTGTGAAATTTGACACTGTTAGGTAAAATATCATAAGATTACATTTGATGATTACAGAAAAATCAAATCCTCAATATGCCAAAATAGGAGCAACGATCCCGGTGGTTAGTGTTTCCATAAAATGATGTACCAAAGTTTGATAGAAATCAGTCCCAGAACCCCACTCCCTGCTCCCCCAGTGTTGAGCTCAGAGGAAAAATACCATCTCTCAAACGATTGTGTAATCCCAGTGGTCACAGGACGTCTTGTAGACATCCTCACAACGTCCGCACATAGTCTTACAACATTGAACAAGAGGGGCTGGGAGTCAGTTTTAGAAAAACTTGATCTTTTGCCAGAATTGAACTTACCTTTTTTAGAGAACTTTGGGAGGTCGGCAAATGGAATGTTAGCAGCGACAGCTTGACATCTTGCAAACTGGAGCTGACATCGTTTTTCGTATTTGTTGCCGTTTTGATCACAAACTGGTCGTTGTTTCTTCATTTGTCGACGGCCACCTTTTTTGTTCTTTTTGCCACCTTTGCGACCTTTCTTCTTCTGTCTGAGTTGTTTGCAAAACATTGTTTCATCACAAGTATTGCATTTGCCAGGGTGGATTAACTTTTTCTCCTTCTCGCAAAAATTAACAAATTGTTTAATACATGCAAAGGTGCTTTCCTCACTGACATAGTCCTTACCGTCATAGACGCAATATAATTTCTTTCTAGCTCCCTTTTCTTCAGATACCTTGCATTTTTCAACCCATGAATTGCATAGTTTCTTCAGCTTTTTATCTCTTCTTTTGCCCTTATTAGCCTCGGATAACGCAAGTCCTATATATAATAAAGTGGAATGAGTGTAATATTACAAATCAAATTAAAAACATTACGAAACATCGTCGGTCCTTCATCAAAAGTATTTCATAGAAGAAATTCGACCATAACAAGGGAATCAATAGCCAGGATCAACTAAAATCCAGGATCTAAAAAAAATATTTTACAAAATTACTGGCTAAACAAAGTTCCTTACCAAGTAAGACGAGGACTAGAGCTATTTGAATCTTCATTTTCTTTGCTGCTGAGAATGTTGTTGATGTTCAATTAACCTTTACTTCTTACTCATAAAAAAAATGCACTGTCAGATGTCACAGTTGTCTGTCTTTTTGACAGACCTTTTATAGTGCTACTTTTCAATGAAAATTGATGATCCAGAAAAACCTGTTGGCTTTTGTTTTTTGATATCATGTGACTTTTTTTGCAAGTGTCAAATGACATCATTATAATCAATGTTATGTCTGTCAACAAGCAATGACGAGACTCTGATTGATCAATAGAACTCCTCGATCAAAACTGATTGGCTAACAATCTTCAACGCTGTGATCTGATTGGTGAATAAAACTCCTCTGCTTTACTGTGAATGACGTCATTTAAACCACTCTTTTAATGCGATTGTTATATAAAAAATGACAAGGAATTTAAAATTATCTTATTAACTGTCAATATTTCCCCTGACCTCCAAACCATTTATTTTTGGATAAATATTGAATATCGAATAACGTTTAAAGTATGTTCAGTCAATGCTGAGACTCTGATTGGTCAATAGAGCTCCTCGATCAAAACTGATTGGCTAATGTCATTTTGCTGTAAATGACGTCATTTAAACCACCCTTTTAATGCGATTGCTATATTAAAAATAAAAATGAATTTAATATTACCATATCGAATATTGAATAACGTTTAAAGTATGTTCAGAAGACGCTTTTTTCTTTTAATGAATTTTGAATCTTGATGTCATATTTTCAGGGTGGTTTTCAATTATTTTAACTATTTAAAAAAATACAACATGTTGGTTATCCCGGGGGGGGGGGAGGGGCTTGTGGTTCGACGATGATTTCGAAAAGCGTGATAAAAATGATAAATGTTGGCAACTTTTTGCCCTCACTCGTGATAAATGTTTTTCTCATTTTCTCAGAAAGCCACCCTAGGAAGGGGTTGATTTTTAATTTTTGTGTTCACTTTCAAATGCGCTATAAAGAAAACTTTGCTTTTCCTTCGCTTTTATAGACCTTTTCATAAATTACGTCCGAACAACGACTGCCTCGTTTTCATACAACTACTAAGGTGATTATGTCTTACGAGACACATGACACCTATTAATGGAGTCAAGTTTTGATAAGCTCCTCTTGGGATTCGGTTACGTAATTGTTCGTGACGTAATTTATGAAAATGTCTATTGCTTTCAACGAAAAAAAAATCAAGTCATGTACATAGTCTATTTCTCATTATTTTGGATCTGTGAGGAAAGGATACTATCGGGGATAATTGGGGCAAAAATGGTTGATTGGTATGTGTGTTTTTCAACCTTCTAAACTTTCTTGGGTCGCAAAAAGAAGAAGAAAGAGTCACGAGTCTCTCTAATAGTCGCTTTTTGGCAATTGAAAAATTCAGCCGAAATTAAGGTTCGGGTTTGAGAAGGCTAGTCCACACATACCCGATTATCTCAAATAACATTTACGATTCCTCGTCTTAAGTGGTCAATAAACGGATTTAGAAATGATATGCAACATATCGCCGAGGATGCAAAAGACGTGACGTCCCAAAAATACAAATTTAGCGATTATCGTCATATTAATTCAGAGACTTTATATACGGATGTTGTTTTTACGAAGTTCATCAGAGGCGGAAACAGAAGGTACTCAAATTTATTGATGAAGGAGAGTCTTTGACTTCAAAATAAGGAATATGAGCAAAAGCGGCAACACTCTCCGTCGCAAACATTTGAGAATCCGCTACACTACTGTTAATTTTTAAAGTTGTTTGTAAAGAAAATATGTTTTTTTTGTAGGTCTTATGAAGCGATTCAAAGGAGACCGAGGATTTCTGGTTATTTCCCATAACAACCTTTTTCATGAAATATTGCCAACAAAAAGACTGTTTTACTTCTCCTCTCAATAGTTCCCGGTTTTACTGATCTCACCCTTTTTTTGGCATGGGCCCAGGCTTCTTGGGATTAAAAGTTGGAGGTCCAAATTTGAAATTTAAAATAATGTTGCCCACCATATGATGGTTGGGCAACAAAACCGTTTTACAGACCCGGTGGGACCCCTTACCTGGAAAAATAGACCTAAAAATTGTCCCCGGTGGAAAAATAGCAAAGAAATTCGTCCCACTGGAAAAAGATCTGTTTGAAATACGTAAGAATCTTTATATTACCATTAAACTTTGATCGACTTAAATGTCTCATCCCCACCAATATTTCGAACAAAGAACAATAGAATTTCGTATCCCCGTTGGATTTTATGTCTCTTTACTTACCCCCACTGAGAAAATAATTCCCACCGGAAAACTACCTTTTCAAGACTGGAAAACGCGTGCTATTTGATCTAAGGGTAGCAGGTATTAAAAATGCCTCAATCGTTTTCCCGCTATAATAGTACCAATAGTCATTTTGAGCAGTTTGGAAATTTTTATTATTTATTACAATAATCATTATTTGAAAGTTGTTATGTACAAATTCGAATTTTTTTTTGAAAATAAAATTGATTAAATATATAAAATACAAAACGTTGAGAGAAAAATAATCGAACCATTGTGTGAAAGCCTACGAAGAGTGTACCATAGATGCCCCTATCCCCATCACTACCTCCCTAAATCCGTCAACTCTTTTTCTTTTGCAGCTAATATCAATACAATCTCTTTGACAGTTAAGAATAGGCAACTTAGATCTTTATCTTTTCACCTACACAACAAAAAACTTGTCAACAAAAGGAAGGTCCTTTTTTTTAAATAGGGGTGACAAAGTTAGGGAGGGGTGATCGTGAAAGCATAGGGCCGTCATGGTCAGTATAAAAACCCCGGGCTTTGAGTCATTTGTTTTTATATTTTGTTTGCATTTTGAACTTACGTACGCAAATTGGTTTGTTTTGTTCCATTTTTGATCATGTGATTAAAAATAAACCAATCCAAAGAGAAGATATTAATAACGTGTTCAATAAGGGAGAAAATTGACATTTGACTTTTGTTTTACAAAAGAAAAGTTGACAAAAGATATATCAATACATTGCCAGAGACCAGTGTATTTTTTAACGACTAAATTAATAATTAATATACTGCGTAAATAATTACTTAATAGCCATACTGGTAAAGGGTCAAGAATCCAACAACCATGCCAATGAAAGCCAAACCCGTTGCAATCCACGCCAAGATAAAAGACCAACCGAAATCTAAGCCAGTTGTATCTTTAACGGTGCTTCCGTATTCGTCAGTGTATACAGCCAATGCGATGATGCTACACAAAACGCAAGCCAACAGAAGAAGAGATGCTGGCACACCTGTTGTTTTCTCTGTTTTGTAAGACAGAAATGAAGCTAGAGTACCAAAGAAAGCCATCAGAACTGACAAAATGGAGAAAGCTCGAACTACCTCATGCGTGGACGTGACATTGGTCAGTTCTTTACAAATACCAGTTGCCAAGGAACAGTTTTTCCATAATCCTAAGGACCGTAATCCACCCTCTTGCCATACTGGACCGTAGTTACTGACTGTCATACAAACCAATGATAGAAAAGCAAAGCTGAGTAAAAGTTTTCGTCGAATGGCCATCCTACTGTACCTTTTTAACTGAATCTAAACAAATTAAATTGAAAGTTTTAAGAATTATGTATATGATAAACGATGTAAATATAAACGAGTCCATCTCCTTTTTGTTTTTTTGAGAGCTTCGTTGCCGCCACGTTTAAATCGTAAACGAAGACAATAGAATTTGACGAGGTACCTCATGGGAGTAA
>JAUJPO010061969.1:0-13073 GCA_032270745.1 Tiaropsis multicirrata | reverse complement strand
AAAAAAAAGTTGGTACTATAAAAAAAGTTAGTATTAAAAAAAAAAGTTAGTATTAAAAAGCCTTTTGGCGCGCCATATATGACTGTTTATCAGAATTTTCTGGGTGGTTGAGACACTTAATACAAGTTTGGAAAGGATTTCTGATAGTAAAAATGAATTTCTAATTATGTTAATTTTAGCTAAATAATAAAAAAAACATTAAAAATGGGAAATTATTTTATGAAAGGATTTCAACGATTGTTTGGTGGTCCAGAAGTTCGTATATTGATGGTTGGTCTGGATAATGCAGGGAAAACAACGATTTTATACAAATTTCGATTGAATGAAACGGTCTCAACAGTACCAACCATTGGATTTAACGTAGAAACTGTCAAGTACAAAAATATTGCTTTCACTGTATGGGATATTGGTGGTCAGGTATATACTTATTGTTTTATATACAAAACCAAATACTAAAGTTCCAGAAGGAAATTATAGAGTGGAGGCTATAAGCTTTTTCTAATAATTTACTCCCATACATTTTCCAAGTTTAACCCCCTGACAGTAATTTTACCCCCAGACATCCAAAATTATACTCAAACAGTATACTCCACCTCACACTTAAGAATTTTTTTCTGGAGTACCTTATCGGACAAAAAAATGTCGGACAAAAGCGACGAATTTTTTTGGAGGTGACGAAAATTTTGTCCGACAAATAATTTAGTCTGACGGAAAAAAAGTCCAAAAAGAAAAGTTTGCGTTTTTTTGGACAAAAGTGATGGAAATATTTGTGGGTGACGAAAATTATGTCCGACCAGAAATTTAGTCCGACCAAAAATTAGTCCCACATTGTTTTGTCCGATAAGGTAGCCTTCAGTATTTTAAAGTGAGACGAATCCTAATTCTTTTTCTCACGCTGTGAAGTGAATATCTTCTTTTCTATTTTTATTTCTTGACTCAGAAAAGAGTATTGTTATTGTTACATCTTACACGAAGGTTTTTACAGTAAATGGAAAATGTTTTTCCTCTTTTTAGGATAAGATTCGAAGCTTGTGGCGTGTTTACTTGAAAGGTTCAACTGGTTTGATTTTTGTTGTGGACAGTAGCGATAAACAACGTTTAAATGAAGCCAAAACCGAATTACACAAACTCTTAGAAGAAGAAGACTTGAAGCAAGCTCATGTTTTAGTTTTTGCAAATAAACAAGACGTGTTAGGAGCTATGCCAGTTAATGACGTCAAATCGGGACTAGGACTAGCGGAGTTAACCACCCATAATTGGTTCATTCAGCCTACGGTGGCTGTTAAGGGAGAAGGCCTCTTTCAAGGTCTGGATTGGTTAGCACAACAGATCCAAAGTAATCAATTTTTGAATAGGAAAATGTTTTGAATGCGGTGATTATAATTATTAAAAAAACAATGGAGATTTAATATTTGGTGTAAATGATATATTTTAGTGGTACGTATTTTTGTTACAATGAATGAACTTATATGGTTTTTGCGATGAACAACCAGCAGAGATGATACAAAATTTGCAATTCATAAATCTCTTCTTAAAAAGACGGGTTGTAGAAACGAACAGTTATTCAACAAGGATAAAATACACCCTGATTCAACAAGGATGAAATGCACCCTGATTCAATATACCGGCTAGTTCTTTTCATTTTTTGTTTTTATTGAAATTGTGTAGTATGATATGAGTTATCTTGAGGTTATGGAACTGCCAATTTGACTCAAGTTTTTCGTTGTATAGTTTTTTTAAACGAGTTTGGAGAACGGATCATCGAGACAAAAATTTGTCTCTTTTTTTCAAACGAATTTTGGAGACTTTTGTATAAGAACGACGTGGTCTCAAATTGGTAATAAGGTAATGTTTTTAATTTATATTTTTTACTATCGAATCGTCCAGGGCCAAGGACAGTTTTATTTAGACTTTTTTGTTAGAAAATACAAAACAAAACAAACAAAACACGTAAGGAAAAATTGACACTGAAGTAATTAAAATTTTTGTTGATTAACTCCATCTCGAAAACGCATTCTGAAAAAGAATTTACATCCATTTGACCAATATGCTCAAGTGACTCACTCCTTATAAACCCCTAATTTTCAATCTGGCCGAAATCTTCAACTTATTTTCACAGCTTTATAAATCTCAGTCCTAGGTTATTTGAATGATTTATGTTTGTCTTTTTTGAAATTCAAAAAAATTTGAGTGTTTTGTATTGTTTTTTTATTAGTCCATTTAAAATTTTATTTATTTTCTAATACCTTATAAGGGGGGTGGGCGGAAATTGACCCAAAATTGGGATTTTCCCGAGACTTTGTTTTCTAAATAATTCTTTTCTCCCAGCCAAAAAGAATCGAATAAGTGGATAAAACATTAAACAAAGTAGGGAGGGCCCCTCCTTTTAACAAGATATTGGATAAACTTTTTTCGCCTTTTTTAATTTTCATGTTATTCTTGCATCCATTATTTAAATCTTAAAATCTCCAAGAGCTCGACACTTTTTTTGAATTGCTGGTTGAAAACCCACCCGACTTAAATGAGAAACTTTTGTCATTCCAGAAGGAATAGGTGGAGGATATAAGCTTTTATTCAGATTTACCCCCGGACAAGCGTTAATTGGACTTGCCCTAACACACACATTTATTCCTGGACAAGTTAACCCCCTGACAATGTATCTTTCACAACCTGTAATTTCCTTTTCTGGAACAGCTCATTTGCATAAATGTTTTCTGGTTTTGTGCGACCATAAGTGAAAATTTAAATCAAAATTTTCTTCCATTTAATTTTCAATTCTTTTTGAATAGTAATCATTATTAGTTAATATATTTTATGTATATTTTGAAGTAGGACAAAGTTTCTTTTGGCAAAGCGAGGTGAAATATGTTGCCTCGATTGCCTTGATGATTTTAAATAAATCAAAACATACCGACTGTCAGTTTTTCAGAATAGACTTTAGGTATAAATAAAACAATATTTGCTAAACTTTTGGTTGACTTGGTTGGGTTGGTTGGCAAAAAATGGTATACATCCTAAGAGTCTAGAAATCATTTGTACGCGTTTTTCAAACGAAATTGAAAATCTTTTACAAAAAGCTCTTCACCTGAACTTTATAATTACGAATAGTAATGATTTTTTCATTTTAAAAAGTTGTATCCAAAATCAAATTTACAAAGTTTACAAAGTAAAAAAAAAGCAAAAAAATGGTTCAAAATTTTTGTTAAATAGTATTTTCTTCTTCATTCCCAGCAAGTTGTTTTTCTTTGTCTTTGCTGAAAAGAGAATAAAAGATATTGCATAAAATTCTATTGTTTCGAGTTTTTCAGGGTGCAGTATTGAGTTGACGTTTTGGCACAGAATTCACTTGAACATCGATTTTAAAGGTTATTGTTGAAATAGCTTCTTTCAAAAATGAGCTTGCTGTAGGTGGTCGGCCTTTTAGCGTTATAGAAAAATAGAGTCTTTTGTTATAAAACAATAAAGTCTTTTGTTATAGAACAATATAAACCACAAAAATTTATGCCCTTATTAAGGTAGTTGATTTTTTAACAATACAATGAAATTAGTGGCAAACATCCAGAAAAGATTACGTAATGGATATCATAAATTCAAAAGACACTACATAATGAACGTCGTTGTCGGTATTTGTTGTTATGTATGAAGTTTTCGTCGGTGTTTGTTCAGATGGCTGCAAACCAGTGCAGGGCTAATTCTTTCGTCAAAAAAATATACAAAAAAAATATTATCAAAATATTCATATAAGTTATTCTACTTCCTAAAAATATCTATTTTAAATCAGACACTTTTTTGTCGTCCGTCACTTTCGTTCTTATTCGTCGTGGTTTTTCGCTACGTCATGTCGTCGTCATGGTGTCATGGAAATGTGTTAACAAATTAATACCTTCTGACGCGTTTTCGTTGTGGTCCAGTCTCCTTCACTTTCACTTTCGTTTCCTTCAGTTTTGATGAAGTAGGTCGAGGATTATTCAGTTTGAAAACCCAATCCATTCTCCATCCGATGTAACGTTTCAATCCGTTAGACAGTGGTAGGCTTTCTAAGACATCGCTGTTCTTAGTACATGATGGAATCGTTTTGCTAATTTCTTTACAACACAAGTACTGTAACGAGAAGTTTGTTTTACGACTACAAAGCAGTTTCATCTTTGTCCTGGCGGCGGTGGAAGAGATCATCGGATAAAGTGCTTTTCCCAGTAGACCATCAAAGGCGATACCTAACGGCTCACCGTTTCTATAAACCGATAACGTCCCTTTCCAAAGATCTAAATGACATCCTATAGTGGCGCCTCGTTCGAATTTTTTACAGAAGTTTTTCGTTTTTCCGTTATGGTGTAATGTGCCGAAGTAACTAATTCCCCAGCTATCAATGTCTTTGCCAATGAGAGAACAGAATTGAGATTTGTAGCGATCCAGGTCGACGTTGCTGGAACCAATCCCGATCATCTGTAAATGGAAAATGTAATTCGAATGATATACATCACAGAAACATCCCAAAAAGCCGGATATTAGATAATCTCCAAGCAGATCCTTCGCTACACATTCATATTCGCCGCATCCCTTTAGAGAGCACCGCGTGGTGCGCGCAGAATATGTCGAGATCTGCTATCAGGTTAGATGTTAGGTGGCAAACACCCAGCTCTTTAGTATGCTTCCGTATTATAGAAGTTTACGTAATGGGTGATACCATGAACATGAAAAATTCGTATACCTTATCGGACAAAACTTAGTCGGACAAAATTTTAGTCGGACAAAATTTTAGTCACCTTATTACTAATCACCTTATCAAGCTAATATTAGTCGGACATAATTTTAGTCACTTTCGAAAAATTTAGTCACTATTGTCCGACTAAGTTTTGTCCAATAAGGTACTCTACTCATGTATTTGTCCAATTTCTAAACATATAATAAGGATGATGCTTTTATATTACACTAGTAAAACAGAAACAAACAACTACAGCTTTTTTCGTACTATAATAGTTTAATAAGGAATAACGGGTATGTGCGGACCAGACCCCTCAAACCCGACCCTAAAAACAAATGGCTGCTAAATTTCGCAAATTTTTTGGCAAAAACCGATTTCAAAAATTTTCCTCTCGCAAAATTTTTCAGAAATCGAGACCGTTATTAGAGACTCGCTTTTGACTTTTTCGGGTTTTTTTTCATACGTCGCTATGCGTACTTATTTCATTCGTAGGTCAATGTTTAGCGAATACACGTTTTTATTATAAGAACGTCGTAAGTGGAGGAAGCCTTCAGATATTCTTAACGTTTCTGAATTTAAGCCAAAAATGTTCTTAATTTTTGCTAAAAAACCAGTCAAAATAGGCTATTTTTAAGAAATGTTTGCTATTCAAGCCTAATGTTCTTAAAAATGCGTTTTTGGCCTCGAAGCCTCATGTTCTCATATGGTTTGTTCTTACAAAAAAAACGTGTAAATGCTTCTCTATAATTACCTACCGAAAGCATCTTTTTGATGCATCACATGTACAAAATAAAAAATAAAATAAAACTTCTCTTATAGATAAAATCTTTATAATATAAATACGATTAATAATGTCTGTCTTTAGTTTGGTTGAACAGCAAAGAAGACAAAACAAGATACCTATTTCAATCAACTGTTGTCGTGTAAAATCCATCTAATTTTTGGATCTGTTTTCATCCTACTTATGATAACATAACATTCTTAAAAGAACATTATCTGAACATGTTCTCAACAAGTTTAAGGTGGTCGCCATGGAAACTTAAAAAAAAATCATTATTTTGCATCCTCATCATTTTCCAGTCCTTTATTCTCAATACCATTTTGGTTTTGATCTTTAATCTTCGTCTTCCCACCAGAAGCTTCATCCTTATTGCTCGGGATATTATTCCATGTCGTTGGCAGCGAATCCTCTTTGTTGTCAGATCGACTCTCTGATGGAGTTTTCGACGTCCTCGACTCTTCACCGTACATCCCCACACCAGCTGTCGTAGTCGTGTTCGAAAACCTTCCTAACTCGTACGCACGTTTGTGTTTGGTGGTTACATTTTTACGGCAGCCGATATAAATGACAACAATGATAACAATAAAAACAAAGCCGACAACGCTGAATATGGTAGCATAAAGAACGGTCAGTTTCTCATCATTAGGTTTCTTTGGCGGGTTGGTCGTTGGAAAACCTTTGACAATTTTCGATGATTTTGCCGAAAATTTGAGACCACCAACAGTGATATTCAAAGCCTTTACATTGTCAAATTTCTTCATGAAACTCTTTTCTGTTGATCCGGCTAGAACCGTGTAGTTAAAAATGACAGATCCACACTTAAAACTGCGATCTACAAAGACATCAGACGGTGAAAAGATTTTCTCGAATTCCATTTCAAGTTTTTCAAAGAACAAACCCTTGAGGGTTTTGTTTGATTTCAATACGGCGCAATTCCCTTCATAAATAGCTTGTACGGTAATGTTATAAGTTTTAGAAGCAACACTATCACTGCTCGTTGGAATGACTGAATGTCCAGGGGTAGGTTTAATGGATGTCGATTTGGGTTTCTTAAGAGATGACGAATCCGTTAGAGTCTTTGAGGTACTTGGCAGTTGGGGATTCAAAGTTTGAGATGATGTTCTTGGAGAGAAAAAGGATGATTCAGATGGTGCCATTAATTCAGTACTGGCGTCTAATGTTGATGCTGAAGACTTCGAGCTGTAAAAGATAAAATATCAAAAATGTTTTTTTATGATTCGCCCACACTCAAGACATCGAGTCGATATTAAATATTTTGGAAACCCTGTACTAGTGCTGATGATTTCATAATTACCATAAGAATGTCAATAAATATTTTCCCATGAAGAAACCAGGACAGTACCAACTTCACTATCCTGGTTTCTACGCAATTATACACTGTTTTTAGTGACAGTACTTTCGCAACAAGATTATAGAATACAACTGACCCCTTCACGACAATGGAAGAAGTAGTCGGTGCAACATAAAAGTCTGTTGTTGGAGTTTTTAGACGTGTTGTTGTTGTAAGGTCGCTTGTCGTAAATGTTGTGGGCGATTCTGTTATGCTAGTAGCGTCTATGGTTACTGCTGAAGAGTTCCAGCTGTTAATGATAAAATATCGAAGAAAAGTTACGAATCAAGTCGATAGTATGGTTTATAAATAACCCTAATGCTATGTATCATAGTACAGAATTCACAGTAACCATTACGTAATCTTTTCTACGGAAACATCCCCTAAAAAACTAGTCGTTTGCTACTACCTTATCGGACAAAAAAATGTCGGACAAAAGTGACGAAAATTATGTCCGACGAATAATTTTGTCCGACGAAAATAAGTCCGACGTTTTTTTGTCCGATAAGGTAGTTGATTGTTAAGATTAAAAACTAGTGGCAAACGCCCGGATCTTTGGGATGTTTCCGTAGAAAAAGGCGATTGGACGGATATCATGAATACAACTAACCTATCCGCGACAATGGAAGAAGACGAAGCAATATCAAAGTCTGTGGTTGGAGTTTTAGGAAGTGTTGTCGACGGCTGTAAATCGTGTGTTGTTATAGAGGTTTCGAAAGGTACTGTTAGCGTTGGTAGACGTATTATTGTCGCTGTTGAAGGTGCAGAGCCTACTGTTTTTGAGGGTGAGACAGTTAAGAGAATTGGCGGCGTTGTTATAGTTGTAGTTTTTAAGTAAGACGCTGTGGTTGTTGTTGTTGTTGATTCAAAGGTGCCCGATGCTGATGACGATTCTATGGCTTGTTTGGAGAATTCGGTGTTTACTGTTGAAGAAGTTTCATGCTCTTTTGTCGACGTTGGTAAGGGGTTCGGGCTAGAATGTTCTGTTAAACTTTGATCGTGAGTTGTTGAGCGAGTTCCGTTTATTGTTTCTGTTGGAGTTATGTGCATGGGTATTGAAGGTGTCGTAGTCTCTGGTAACTTTTGTGTTGTAGATGTTGTTGGGGACGGGGTTGATGTAGAGGAATTCACTATTTTAATTGTGGTTTGTGAAGGTTTACTATATAATACAAAAAAAGAGAGAAAAGTGTCGAGAACAAAGTGTCGCCAATGGTTATTTCTCAACTGTTTCGTTTGAAATGAATAGAAACTTGATCCAAAACAATTAGACAGCTCGTTCACAGTGTCGACAATTTTCCCAAACATATTCTGTTTCATTTTGCTTCATTATTGATATAGGGTGTGCCAAATTAATTTTTTTGTTTCAGGATCGACTTTGAAACAGTCTTACAAAAAATAGTTTACATGTTTTTTATTAGAACATAGTTTATAAGAACATTCAGGAAAAATTAAAAACATCTTAAGAGCGTACCAAGGCTGAAATTAAGAAAAAGAAAATCTCAAGCTTTGATAAAAGGTGTTATAACGGTTCTCTCGAGACATTGCATTTTCTATGTTGGGTTCATATATGAATAAGAACCGCTGAGACTGAAAATGGTTAAAAAAAATCCAGTTCCAAAATTCTGATATTCTAATAAAAAACAAACGTGTTTTAATCAATCTTTCATAAGAATCAGCTTTTTTCTGCTTGTGTTTTTATTGTTTATAACAATAGATCTATTGTTTTCGAGCCCAATTCACAGCCTGATATGTTTATAAAATTTATATTAATATAATTAAAACAATAAATAAGGTAATAATTCAGCGGCGGATGTAGAACAAAAGTTCTCAAACGTTTAGACGGAGAGTACTTTTGAGTACCTTCTCCATCCGCCTGTGATATAACCAAACATTGAAAAAACCGTGAAAGGATATCTGAGGTCAAAGTCCCTTAGTTCATACGTTTGTACGTTTGTACAGGAATACACTCTTTTTTATATAAGAACCAGTAAATTTGAGTTGAGCTCAATCTGTTCTTATTTTTTTGCACTTTCAGCCTCAAATTGTTCTTACTCTGTTCTCCCTTTTTGGTGGGGAAAAATATTTTTTGAGCACGAAACTTTCTAGCCAGGGTCCTATAACGTAATAAGATATTCGGAAACATATTCGGTAAAAACATGCTCAAAAAAGGAAAATAATACCGTCTTTGAAAAATTTTGAGCCTCAGAACTGTTAAATTGTTTTTATTTTTTGGCCATTTTGAGCCTCATTGTTCTTATAAAATAGTTCTTACAAAAAGAGAGAGTGTACATTAGGAAGGTTATGCAAAGGAAGTTTTAAATCTATTTGATATCTCGCCACGTTTGTTTTTACAGGCAGGAATCAGGATACCGTGTACACAAAACTAAAGTAAACAAATTTATTTTGGTTTTGCTTTTGGATGTTTTAATTTGAAAAAATGTTGCATGGAATTTCTCTATGAAGACGTGAACCGAGTTCCTTGCATGAACATAATGTCCTATAATTCAATAACTTACTTGAGTTGTGGAGCTGAGATTCTTATACTCTGTCTACACTTTTTTATGAGAACGTTGTAAGTAAAAGAAGCCTCCAGAACGTTCTTAACTTTTCTGAATTTTAAAGCCTAGAAATGTTCTTAACTATTTTCAAGAAATTATTTTACTATAATATATATATGCCACAGTATTTTTAACATTTTTATCTCAAAACCCGATGTTCTTATATGGTTTGTTCTTATAAAAAAAAGACGTGTACCATCGACCGCACTATAAGAATGAAACGGAATCTAGCAATGGAAAAAGTTATGGTCTAACCTGACATCTTTTGTAAGAATTAATGCTGGCAGAACTGAAAAACAAAAAGACAATCAATTTACAGTATTACCTTAAGGGGATAAATTTTCGCAAATTTCGGCCATTTTCGCGAAATTTTTAATTCGTGTTTCTTGCCGAAAACCCCTAGGATAATAAAAGAAATTAGGTTAAAAACAGGCAAAATTCGCGAACTTAAATCCTCGCGAAATGTTTAATTTTTCAATTTGCGAAAATTAATCCTATTAAGGTAGAAATTGTGCAAGGGGGTGGTGGATATGTCCGGGGGTAACATGAAATGTGCCCGGGGGGTGGTGATCAAATCAACGTTTGTTTAGGGGTTGATAAAGGGTCCCGGGGTAAAACAGGCCTCCGCCCCTCCGTGTACAATTTCTTTCTGGGATAGCCCATAAGTCAAAAACTAAAAATTCAAGTTTAAAATCAAATCAAATTAGAAAATTAATTTTTTTTAGGAACCTTATCCCTAGCAAAACTGAGTGTGTTTCAGTACCTTTTTTCAATTTAATAAAATGCTCTAAAAAATAATCAAAGAATTGGAAACCCCAAAAAGTGACACAACTGAGTTGAACAAACAAAAAAACAACAAAGTAGACATACCGAGTGATAAGGTAATCAAACACAGTAGGTGCTCCATTATCAAATTCCAAATTGTACAAAGTCGTGAATCAAAAATTATTATTTTTGCAAGTGTAGCTAAAACAAAAAATAAGAAAAAGATTGGGTCGATACAGGTCGATAAGATAAAAAAGAAAAAGCGAAATTTTCAACGAAAATATTTACGTTTATGTAAATCAACCTGAGTAAATCTTAATCTCTCACATACATACAACACAAACGAATGATGTACAACAACAACTCAAAGATTGATCATGACTAAACTATAATGAAACAAAACAAAACATTTAAAAAGCAAAATTTTGTCAACACTATCAGATCGGATAATAGAAAGCTGATGAGAAGAGAATGTATCAAGTTAGTCAGGAGCTGATGCGCCCATAAACACTTGATAGCATTTTCTCACATGAAAGAATAAAGAGATATTAACAAAAAGACTTACGACAATTATGACGTCATATCCCAGGCCACAAATCGGGAAGATGTTTCTGCTGGAGACAGCTCCCATTCAAAAACCCGTCATCTCGAAAATATTTTTGAAAAACTTCCTTGAAATGATGAGAGGGAAAACGTGATAACCAAAACAAAACAACAAAGTTTTATGTGACACTTGCAAGGGATGTATAATTTGTTAGCAATATGACACTTTTTTTGAGTGCCTCGAGACTTTTTTTCACTCTTCTGTATCCGATTTCTCAAAGATTAAACCTTTTTTTAGGAAGTATAAGCGTAATCAGTAACCTCTATTTTAAGATCGAAAACGGGGGTGGAGGATATTGTTGTCTGTGGTCAAATTAACGCTTGTTCCAGGGTAAATTATGAAAGAAAGCTTATATCCTCCATCCGTAAACACTAGCCCGTACACAATTTCACAAACACAATTCCTTTTGTGGAACAGCCCATTTGTCCAGAGTTTTATTGAAATAAAAGGTTCTTTGGTCAAAACAATATTTTTTCCAAATTTAAATAAAATACCATGGTACAGTATAATTATCCAACAAATTATTCAAAGCTTCCTTAACGTTTCAAAAGATCTGAAAGTCAAATATATACTATAAAATCCAATTCAAAGTCAAGGCAATATTTTCAATTATTAAACGATTCCAAGCAACTTTTAATCAATGGTAAGCGAATTTACACTTACACATGTGGGTTGGTTGCGGCCTGGGGACCAATCTGATTCTCTCTTGCCATTGTTCGCCAGTCCATGGTTAGAACAGTCTGTAGAAATTCACACATAAAAATTGATACAAGTAAATTCCTGGCAATGATTATAATAGGCTTATGGTGCTTTTCCTTCCTCTTTTACTACAGCGTTAAAATGGTCCTCTACGTCTTGATTTTCTTTATCAAAAAGAGTAATGGTTTTAATCTGGTCCACCATATAAACTAAACGTTTGCGTTCCATTAGTGCCGCGTCCTTGGTACTAAGTCTCGTTTTTTGTTGACTACATTTCTTGGAATTTGCTGACGACAAATGTGCTTCGATTTGGTTTCTCGTTACCGACGGTTGAAGTCGTCGTTCCAAATACGTCACTTCTTTCTCTCGGACACTCTCGTTGTACAGTTCGGTTTTGATTTTACGGATTTCGTGATCGAGCGAACCGATACTACCAGCGCGTTCTTTCTCGATGAATTCCAGTTCTTTACGACTCGCTGCAGACACACCTGAATTTGGCAACAAAGATAAAATGTAAAGATCGAAGTGAATTTGTCGACGCTTACACATGTTCCATTAGTTTGATTCCAAACAAAAAAATTACTTTCTTTGAAAATTTACATTTTTTGAGGCAAGTAAAGAGTTTTTTTTAACGCATTGTTGCTAATCAAGTTATGATTTTAGCGATTTGAAGCATTCTTTTGAAATATTAATAAAGGTGTGAAATTTAATTGGAAAATATAAATATAAAACTAAATATTTTAGCTTATTCCTGCTTATTCCAACGTAAAGACTTTTCAAGTACTATGTTTTGGTAGATGGTAGATTAGCATTATCCAAAGAGAAAGAATCTAGAGATCGGCATTTAAAAGAAGGGAATCTACGTAAGACTCTTGCTTTTAATCTACATTGTGACTAGTCGAAAACACTTAAAACTGCTTGATGCGGTGATGTCATATAAAGCACGAACGAAATAAAAAGAATCCTGTCCTGTATCAAAATACGTGATATAGCCTAAACCAGAAGAAATTAGAGGTTGGTTTATCGTTTGATAGCTGAGAGCCTCCTTTTTCTTTAAGATACTCCGCCCGTTTTAGACAGGGCGGCGTGGTGGAGGGCACAAAGACAGCAAACTGCCCAGTCGTGCGGCTTCAAATCAATCCTTTTTTAATTCTGTTTAGCTAGAGGACAAAATCTAGTGTAACTGAATCAAATTTCTTGTATTTTCGTTCACTCAATGTCCAAATATGACCAAAAAAGGTCAAAATCTCTTCCAAAAGACCAAATTTCGAAATCTTTTGTGATGCAACTGAAAGCCCATTTTATTTCAATCAACTCAGGCCAAAAATTAAGATTTGAAATTGAAAATAGAGAAAGCAGGAGGGCTTCGCCCTCTTGTACAGCCCATGTCGTACATATCCGACATTGGCACTTAAAGGGTTAAGTTCCAGCTCATCCCGCTTCAAGACCAAGCTATTATTCTATAGGAATCACCAAAAGCAGTTATGAAAACGAGTTCTTTAGAAAAAAAATTAAAATGAATTAAAGAGTTATAATTAACTGTCGAACGTGCTAACCGCACTGGCTCAACTTCAGTATCTTTGAAATCATTCGTAGGCCCAATTGTAAAATTA
>JAUJPO010061958.1:0-13076 GCA_032270745.1 Tiaropsis multicirrata | reverse complement strand
AAAGAGATTTGATGGTTTTACTTTGTATTTCTAACGACTAGTTGGCTCATTTCGTCTCCTCTTTTCACAAACCCTGCGGTCACAAAGCACAAAAATTGGAAATCCTTCCCTCCAATCACAGGGTATAAGGACGCAAAGTGGATTATCACAGATTGATCATTGTCAATATTATGAGATTATAAGTCTGATTAATAAGAAACCTCTCTGATTGTTTGGAAGAGAATTTGATAACAGTTTTGTTAGTTTTGTATCAACAATTGAGATATTGACATCATAACACACAAACTTTATTATATCAGTTATATCATGAAAGTTAAACATGTCTAAACATTCAAATGTTTTTATTGGACGACTGATGTGGTGTGTGACTCTAGACTTAAGTTTCATTTTGGATGGAAGCCTGTCTCTTCTTTGAAACTTTTGACATAAAATAGAGCTTTGTAACAATATTCGTTTTTATACGAAAGGATATCTTTTTTTGCCAGAGGGCCCACGCCATTTTAATATATTGTTATCTGTTTCAATTTATCTTATTTCAAATCTGTAATAATTTTTCTTATTTATGTACATTATTAGATAAAAAGTTGGAGCCAACTAAAAGAAGGCCTAAAAGGGAACATGTTAAGGCCTACTTTGAAGGCCTTTTTTATCTTCCTTCGTAATGAATGATGAATGAACTTGATTATAATCCTTATTTCAATCAGATATGAAAATTTTACACGAATCTACACGTTTTTTTATAAGAACGAACCATATAAGAAAATAAGTCTTCGAGGCCAAAAAGCTAAGAAATTGAATATCTCCTAATTGCTTTGTTCAATTCATCTCAAATTTTGTCCAAAGATTCATTTTACTAAATTCCATCTCAAGAAACAAAAATTCCAAATTATTTATGACGTCAGCAAGTAATTGCAAAAAGTGGTTATTCTTTTTACATTTTTTTTAATTTTGAATAATTGAGTTTATCAAGAGAAATCGTTGGTTAAAATTTGAGGTGAATTGAACAAAGCAATCAAGAGATATTCAAGTTTAAAATATTGTGACGTCATCTCATAATTAACTAATTCGCAAATTACTCAATTTTGGCTCAGAAAACAATTAGGGCACATCAACCGGTCGACAAAACTTCAATGTAATGTTCTCCTTATTCAGCTATTCTTTTTATCATTTTCAAGCGGACTTTGCCTCACATTTTACATTTCAGGATTTGCAATTATTTGAACTGGCCATAAGTTGCCCGAGCAAAAAGCTAAGAACAATTTTAGGCTTAAATAGCCAATTAAATTCATAAAAGTTAAAAACATTTGGAGGCTTCTTCACTCACGGTGTTCTTATATAAAAAACCTTTGTATTCTCCTAAATCTTTACCTTGATATTCTTATAGTAAAATGTCTTGTTTGATGCCGATGGTCATTTCATCCACCGAGTCCCACCATGTGTATTCTTCTGTACAAAGTATAGTAAAGTCTTGAGCAAAAAAACTTCAAACTCCTAAAATAATTACAGGCTTCAATTGCCATGTAATTTTTAAAAGTTTAAAAACAAAATAGATTTTTGCATTTTCATTAGGCTAATGAGGCCAATGAGAGAAAAACACTAAAAGAAATTATGAATGATACAAATCTGCTGTTTTGCACACAAAGAGATTAGATGTTATTTATCTTAAGGCGACGATTAAGAATTCTATTTTTTTTTCAGAAATCTCATACACTGTAAGAGACCTCCTTTGCCGGGGGCAACTATCATGGAAATAGGTCAAATAGTGTTCTACGGTTAAAGTGACTTACACTTATACGTTTCCATCGCATGTTGTTATTTGTCAGTTTATCCCTCTCCATATATTATAGGAAGTTTTGGGGACGACTGGTTTAAAATTGAATGGATTAATATTGTGAAAAATAGATAAAACATTTTTAACAACTTTCAGCACACGGGATCAGCAATTGAGAATTTGCATGGTTAATATCTTCTTGTCAACTTTAATCAATTTTTTTTTTCGTTTTTCATTTCATTTTTTATCTATCTATCAGTTTATTGACGAGCTTTAGTCCACAATGCATTCCATCATATTAACGTGTTCGTGGTCAAATATTGTATCTAAGTACTAAATTCTTTTTTAAACTCTGTTCTTGTGAAACACTTGTGAATATTCGATGATGTCATAGCAGCACTCGTCACTAATATTTATATTGGTGATTATATTTTTATGGCAATTATAATAATCGATCCGGAGCAATTAACACACACGAAACTGAAATGAATTTGAGAAAATTGAGGAAAATTGTTACTCAGAAAAGTTGAGTTGAGTGTCTTCTTGTTAAGCTTAAGAGACTTTTTCTTTCGAAAATTTGTTTTTTCAATTTGTTGATTTTTTAACGAGATTTGTGGTAAATGAACCTGGAGAGGAATATTAGCAATCTTCAGTCTTGACTTTAGCTTATGTCATAGTGATAGAGCTATTGACAAACATCATCAATAAATGTTTGTTTTTCTGATTTCTGAGAGACATCCTTTATCACGAAATATATTTCCACAATTATTGGTTGCAGGAATGAATAATGAAAGAAGTCTTTTTTTCTCATACTGTAGTGTAATCCAGACCGGGCTGAAATAAACACCCCATAAATACAAACTTAGTAGATTGGGTTTCATGAACAAAGCAGGACAGGAGTGACAAACAACCACCAAGACAAGACAAGAAGAAATCAAAGGAATTAAAATGTATCAGGTAAAACTATGAAATAAGAATTCATGAAAATCCCCTTCTTTTTTTCAGAAACAAAAACACAAACAAAAACACACAAAAATAGGAAGAAGAAAATGACAAACGGGGTGATAATAACAACACTTATCGTGGCTTCAATTTTGGTGACATTTTTAAACCTGTTTTGTTTGACTATAATGATATGCACCAAACGGCTCCACAAAGCCGCACATATGGCCATAAGTAGCCTTTTGATTGCCCATTTACTGCAAGGGGTTCTGGTGATTCCTTCTTATGCCGTCAAACGATCCAAAATATCTACGGATCATCGTATATGCGACATTTTTCGGTTCACGTACTTTTTGACAAACTACGCGTCATGTTTGAGTTTGTTGGTCATTTCTCTGGATCGATGTTTTGGTGTTTTGTTACCATTGAAGTATAAAGTGTTTATAACGCAGAAACGAATGCTCGTTTGGTTGTGTGTTGTCTGGGGTTACGTATTCATGTTATGCACAATCCCGTTTGCACCCAACGATAAAACAAAATGCAAATATCACCCTTTTAAATCTTGGACACTTGCGATGCTTCTCGGACATACCATGGTTCCCTTTGTTATTGTTCTATGTTGTTACGTCATAATCTTTAGTAAAATCAAAAATGTTTTACGACAGCGTCGAACGCAATCGGAGCGTTGCATGAGAACACTGGCCAGACGTAAACAATGGAACAAATCGAAAACAACTTTTATCATCGTGGCGTTCTATATCGTGTGTTGGGGGCCTAGTTTTGTTTACTACACCGCACTGATGTTGTGTCCGAAAAATGTTTGTTTCACAGATGCATACTTAAAGTCGGACAGCGAAGAGTATGTGACGTTTGTTATGAAACTGTTGACATTCGTTGACGGTATAATTGCCCCTCTACTTTATTGCTTCAACAATGCCAGTTTTTGTGTCGCACGGAAGCGATTTATACAAACTGTGAAGTTGAAGATGCTTCCAAAGAGTTGGATAAAAACAGAAGAGTCGTTTGGTGCAATTGCTACACCATTAGCAAATAATAGGACGAGAGACATAGCAACTGATGTGACAATCGAATCACCAGTAGTTTCCAATGATCGGAGGACTATCTTGTCACCAGTCAATGAAGCTTATTTAGAGTCGTCTCCCAAAGTATGAGTTTTAAAATGTTTTATAATTTTACAATCGTTCAGTGTGAGACTGACGGTCATGTTTTTTAAACTTTCTTTTTCAAATATACGATTTTTAACTTGCCCTGCTCTACAGTAAAGTATAGAGTGCTGTCTTCTACATCTGATGTTATTTATTTATTGTAATGTTTTATATACTTTGTTTTGATGAACTTCTATCAGATGTGTTTTTTAATTATTTCACTGAATTGAAATTGAAAAAGTTATTTAAAAAGAAAAAGGTGAATGTGTTACAACAGCCACATCACGTTGAATAGTATCCCTTTCACTTTTTGCATACGAAAGTGGCAGGGGACCACTGACCTTGACGACCGATGGAGACGTGCCGCCCATAAATCTAAAAGTGGACCCTGTCAGAATGTCAGAAAGCTTTCGTCAGAAATTTTTGACAAGTTTTTGGAAGGTTCATCTAATTTTTGGACCCTGTCAGAGACGAGAAGGAAAAGTTTCTCATAGTTTCGCAAAAAAGTGCTAAAATAAAAAAAACCGACCCTATCAGAGTAATTTTTTGAACTTTGACGGGCATTGAAACGAAAGTAATTAATTTCATTGATCTAAAACAAACATAAATTAATTTTTGCAAAATAAATGAATATATACAAGGTACTCTTAATAAACAAATGGGTTGTCTCCTGGAGTAAAGAAATTCCATCAAACCTGTCACCAAATAAAGTCTTTTATACTCTCTGCTACAGCTAAATTGTGTTTTTCACGATATGAGCGGCTTCGACGACAGTTTTCTGTGCAACTTGACCGTGAACGCGCCCGTCTATCACAGGTACACCCAATCTGTTGTTGGTGAAAAAGATATCAGAAAAATATATTCCACTCTGAGGCTAGTATAGAAACCTATCTTTTTGGAGAAAAAAAGGTTGGACTTCCAGTCTCTATTTCTACATCTTGATGAGATAGTCTGGAAACGCTTGTGATCCTATTGGTTTACAAAAATGCTAGTGTCCAGGACATCGGACCTGCAAAAGTAGACAAATATGGTAAATTCGATGGCGTTCGCTTCGTTTCCCTTTTGTTTACATTTTTGTTTTGACAATGTCAATTGTCTAAAGAACCAATCGAAATTGCATGTCCATTGGGCCGTCGTTCCGTTTTCAATATAATTTTTGCCCGTAGGCAAATAAAGCTTAAGCGACGGTCCGAGCGTTTCCAGACTATCTCTTCTTGTGACTATGTTGTAATGCAGGCAGATACTTTTTAGGCGTACAGGAAAGTTTTGAATAATGAAGGAGGGTACTTACTTGATATTAGTCTTGTTGTTGACGATAAACAATGGATTCGTTTCGCTCAGAATTTCATCACTCACTGAAATCCCTGTGGAGTAAGACAGAGGGTGAACCGGTAAAGCTCCAGTAGAAAATAATGGGCGTGTCTTGTATTGTAAGACATAGAAATTGATGGACATTCAACTTCTATTGTTTTTTTTCATAATTACATTCTTGATTTTCTTACAAGAAGATGAAATGCTATGTATATGCTATGTTAGGTATATAAAATAAATATACAAAATAATAAATAGGCAGTCAGATACAAGAATGCCAATGACGTAGACTCGACTTCTTTTTCTTTGAAGCCATTCGCGTTACCGCAAAATTTAAAGATTCTTAAATAAATTCTTTAAATTTACGTAATAATGTGGATTTTGAATGCCAAAACGCCTCAAAATGTGTGCGACGTTTTTTTTTCACTCTCAGAAAATATTCTGCAATTTTAGATTTTTAGTCGGATTTGCTACCTCGTGTCGGAGTAAATTGCCTGACTTACTCTTTTCATAGAGTAATATGAAAATCATGACATTATTTTGCAGTTCTCGAACAAATTATTAATCTCAAGTGACATCTCACTTATATTATTTCAGTGTTTCTTTTTACGATCCATACATAAGTTAAGTTCAACAAAAGAAGGTGAAAGTCCATTCATTTCTACGCCTATGAGACGGCTCCCACTTCAGTAGAAGGGAACGTGGTTTCATGAAAATTCCTTCCTATGAAACATAACACAATAATTTGAATGCTAAAATCTAGAATAGTTCTTCTAACTAAAGTAGCGCAGATTGCACTTACCGTCTAGGTATTGCTTCAAAACTGAACGAAGTTGTTGATTTTCTTGAAGCAAATTACGATTTTCTTGATTCAAGGCCAGCTTATCCAATAAAACCTGACGAAAAGATATTAAAAAAAAATGGAAAACTATTGACCACGATGGGGATCGAACCCACAATCTTCCGATTCGAAGTAGGACGCCTTATCCATAAAATTAACAACACGCCTTTGATAGCGATGATTATAGGATGACATCTTTAATGACGAAGTGACAAAAAACGTTTTTTTTATAAGAACGAACCATATAAGAACATAAAGCTTAAATTCTCAAAATTACTAAAAGTTTCTCAAAATTACTAAAAGTTTCTCGAAATAGCCTATTTTTTACCATTTTTTTAGCCAAAAGTTAAGAACATTTGGAGGCTTATAAAAAAACATGTATGAAAGTTGTTAAATTTTGAATTGTAGAAGACGAAGCGAAATAGAATACCTTGTTGTAGCGTAGTTAAAATCCAACTTTATGTAATTTCAAAAGGGTGAGTAAATTTTAATCTGAGAAATCTGCATCTCGATCTGCATTATTCATCCGAAGTAATTTGTTTCCCAGAAAGCACATTTTTTAAGTGTGACGCTTATTAGAAGACACCGCTTATAAGATAAAGCGCTTTTTTATGCGCCAATGGAGGAAATACAGAAATTCGGTACGTATTTTTACTTTTAAAATACTCGCACATATAGTTTAAGATCAGGGAGCAGGGAAACTTAACAAATATTGGGTCACCTAATACGATTAATATAAATTTCTTTTGTATGATTATCCAGGTGAAAAGACCTAAAAGATAGCATAAAAATACTACCCCGTAGCCGTACTAATTACTTGTCCCTCAAATCACTCAGATCTACCTATGAAAGATCTAAGAGAAATAGATAATTTTACCTCAGCTAAGGGTTGTTCTGGTGGTTCCCTGATAGCTTGGTCAACTTCTCGTTTCTCCAACAGACTCAACGATGAAGCGTAAAATGGGAGAACCTAAGAAATGAAAAAGAATCTCCAATGTTTACATAATTCGGTCAATCAGAAAAAATACATACCAACTGTTGAGAATATTCTTGAACCCCCTGGTTATCCGTGCTGAAAATTTCAAACCACCCCCCCCCCCTGGATATCGTTGGTCTTCAAATTGCTACCCCATAATTTACTAAGATATCAACATCTACCTATATCCTCAACAGGGGGTATGGATTCTTCTGAAAGAATATCAATAAGAAATACCTTGATTTCTATTTGATCACAATGTCACAGTGTCAATTTCTGTAGTCACCAAAAGAAGATCAAATTCTAAGGTTGCGATGATTCAACGAAAGAAAACTCTAAACTTTAGTGCAAAGTTAAGGGCCTTTTTTCGATGCAGCATTCTAATCTATGTTAAAAAAAGCTTTTTCAAACCTTTTCATCCTCTGTTTCAAATTTGCGACACATTTCAGCTAGCTTTAAAATCCTTTCTCCCTGAAAAATAGAAAATAAAGAAATCAAAGATTATTTCTAAAAGGGACATCCATGGCATTTAAAATTCACTGGAAATCTTTTCGTAAATGTGTAGTAACTAGTGGAAAAATTGCAGTATTGTACAATCTCACATCTTGATTGATTTCTGCTCATTTCCTTAGGCTTCAGCTTGCATCTTTATATCGGCTGTGAGTATCAGTGGTGTCTAATCTAATGAGCTGACAAAGTTGTTATAATCTCTTTGGAGGATAAGGAAAAATTATATATTGCAAACCTTTTCCTTCTTCCGTTGCAATTCTTTAAGACTTTTGTTACTTTGCAACGTCAATGTTGTTAATCGACCCCTGAATGTTTAATTAAATAGTGTTTGTTTAAGCATTGGAATAGTCGGAAAAGATGTTGACGCAAGGTGATATCTGCCCATTTAGTGCAATGTCTTCACATGAAAATCCAACAGTGAATGTCCCCAGAATATTCTCAAAATGTTCTCAAAAGATTCACAAAATGTTATCAAAATGTTCTCAAAATATTCACAAAATGTTCTAAAAATGTTCTGAACAGAAGGAAAAGGGGAGTTTGGTCAACTTGCTCGATGACTTTTGGTATTCCATTCAACAGAACAAGAATTGATTAGAGCACAACACACAAACAAAGGCGAACATTGAAGTTGTTTACTTTATGCCAGATAAAAGTTATCAGTGAATAATTGATCATCTAACCTTTCTTGTTCCCTCTGTTTGTTCATCTCGTGCTTGAGATTATGAAATTGTACTGCAATCCCTTCACGCTCCTTCAATAGATAAAAAAAAATATATTCAAAGTTTCAACCGTTTTATTAACACAATTAAATTAACTTCCGAAAAATAAATAAACTAAAACACGATGACGTCAAGGGTGCTTGCTTTACCCTTGAATTGCAATGTATTCTCCTTGTAAACCCTTTCCAGGTTTCCGATGTCGATGGTAAGGGTTTAGGATATCCAGCACGGATATTCAGGGGATTCGAAAGTTCCAGCACAGATATTCAGGGAGTCGGTGTTAAGATTAAATTATATAGGAACCCTATTTTTCTGGAAAAATTAATTTACAGCCGCTGAAAAATTGGTTGCATTTTAAAATTACCAGGCACGAAAATGAAAAGTTTGCTTTTTATTTTATTATAAGGATGATCAGGGAAAAAAAACATTGGTTCATTTAGTTCCTAAAATTTATTTTTACAAGTTGAGATGGAATCTCTCAAAACAGGGATTTGAACCTTTTTTCAAAATAAGGTAAAAGCGCATCCGTTCAAACTTTTTTAAATGATAATTATACCTCCTTGATAATTCTATTCTTCTCATCATATTCTTTAGAATTCGCCACCATCTTCGATTTCAATTGTGAAATTTTATCCTAAAATCAAATAAAAATGTTATAACTTATCATTAACTTTAACAGAATGTAAAAGACCCCAGTCGTAAATACAGACCCGCCCACGCCACCACCGCAACCGCCACCGAGAATATGATCAAAGAGCAGTAGACCCCGCTGGCGAAACATCACCGATTGACCCAACCCAGTGGGCTTGATAGTTTCCATATTTCGTACCCCGATTGAGACGTCGGTACCTACTGGGGCACGTATTGAAAAGCTTGATTACTTTTAATTCTATAAAACGCATCAAAAGGATCTATTTCATGTAGAACGAAATACAGATTTATGATGCATACAGGTCATGTTCCTCCGTAAACTTAGGTAGCTGTCATTGAAAAAGGGATTAAGTCGAGGTTAGTAGGAAAAAGAATTGCGTATGACCCGAATCCGTTGCAGCTTTTTCATTTGCATTTCAATTTCTTTTACCCCATTGAGATTTTGGTGCCTACTAGTGCACAGAGAAAGGGGTGTCTTTTTCGTTTGAAAACCTTGATTACCTGAATCCGTTGCAGCTTTCTCATTTGCATTTCAATTTCTTTTGCGCTTTTCTCATCTTTCGTCTTCAAAGTTTCGAAGGCCATCTTTCGTTCTTCTGTCGTCTCATTGTAGTTCTTTAAGGCCTTTTGTTGTTGGGAAAATATAAATTGTTAGGAAACTCATTTGGTCAACGAACGATCTATAATATCTACTAATTCAGACAGAAAGTTACATTATTTGACTTCATTGCATTCATTCGTTCATAATCTCTCTCTCTTCATCCAGTTTAATTTCTTTGGAAAGGGTTTTTTGTGCTTCTTATAAAGCGCCGTGTATTTTTAAAGGAAAATTACTCAAATTTGATTATATGGACTATGGTGATTGCTTGTATAATTAAATGGATTTCCTTGTGAGGGTATTCTTTAAAGGAAAAAATGGATTGCACTATTTTGTTGGAATCGAAGGAAAGATTGTTTTAAAAATTATTTTAAATCTAACACAAATAAACAAATTAATATTCTTTACCGCTTGAAATTGTTTCCATAGGTCTTCCACTTGACTTTCCAGTTGGATTCGCAGTGCATGCTTGTCTTCCAAATTCTAATGTCAAACAAAAAGAGCAAACTGTAGTTTTTTAACACTTTAATTTTCTTTTTATTTGCAATGTTTAAACATATAAACCGGGTGATATGATTGAGATATACACCGGGTAATATGAATGAGGTATACACCGGGTGATATGAATGAGGTATACACCGGGTGATATGATTGAGGTATACACCGGGTGATATGAATGAGGTATACACTGGGTGATATAAATGAGATATACACCGGGTGATATGATTGAGGTATACACCGGGTGATATGAATGATGTGAGAATTTTGAAATACTAACTTTATTTTTGATTTCATCGCGTAAAGAGTGGAATTCTTGTCTTGCGTCCGCTTCGGATTCTTCGAATTGTTGTTCCATAGCAAACATGATGTCTTCAATCTCATTCATCTCTCTCTGATGTTGTTGTACAATCTGACTTCTGTAATGTAAAAGAAGCAAGTATAATTCACGAAGTATGAAATGAACCAGTAAAGATTAAGGATAAATTTTACGGACTTTTACGGATAAAAATTATAGAGGTCCAAAACTGAAAATATAGCCAATGGTATAAGTAATGGATTAAGTATATACATTTTATTGGAAGACATTCACTTGGTTGTAGGTCCTTTGAAAATAAAGAAAACATATACAAACCGTTCAGAATCGAATTCATCAGTAATAGAATCGAGTTCTTCATTGTATTCAAAATCAGCCTTTTGTAATCTCTCCTGCTGAAAATCTACCAAAATGAAAGTTTGATGAAAGTATTCCCTTTGTGCGTATAAAACAAGTGAGTCAAATTGCCTTAGCTTTATAGCAGATTGATAAAATTTAGTAAAACTAATAGATATAAAAGTAAATTATAAACAAAATAAACTTCAGCTTTCTAAATTATACCTAACAATTTGCGTAGATTTTGCAAGTGACTTTTGATGGCTGTTTGGTACTGTTCCTCTGCCTCATCCAAGTCTTTTACCAGGGATTTCAGAACCGCATCTTTACTGTCAATCACACGTTCAAATGTTTGACTCAAAATTTCAATGTCTTTACGCAATTCATTCGACTTTGCTGAAAGGTTTGAAGAATATTTTTAGTTGCCTTATTAAGTGGATTAATTCTCCTAGGGGATTTGGGCAAAGAGCATGCATTTTCAAGCCTGTTATCAAACTTAATAACACGATTACTTCTTTGATAAACTACTTGAACCTGCATCAATGAAGCATATCTAGGAGAATCTTCATTTGAACTGATATTTGCTACAGTTTATGGCTCCCAGAATGCAGGTTTAATTTCAATCGTCACGTGGGATCTAATAAATTCACTTTCCTTTAACTTTATGTTTTTTTGGAATCTTTGTGCTTTAGAAATTCCTTCCCAACTGTTTATTTTGCTCGAAAGTAGTTTCTGAGCAATTTGAACATACGTGCCGTTTTTATAGTGGCCCCTTGAATCCAGGTTTGAATTTTTTGTAATAACTTTTCCACTAATTGTCACACACATAAAATATTTCGTCTGTAATTTACATAGGAAGTGTGCTACCATATATAGAAAAAATAAAATTTATTTTTAAAATGCAGATTTATGGCCCCTAGAATGCTGATATAAATGAAGGCCACTAACTTCTTATGTTGAAGTTAGTTGAAAAAATCGTGACCACAGTTCCTTTTATGTAATAATTTTACAAACTCATTGCCAAAAGATAAATTTATACTCTTTATAAAGGTTCAAAGTACTGATAGTTTTAAGCGTTTTTAGTCTGAAAAATTTACGTCACAAGTCTCCCTGGTTATATATTTAAAAATGTTGTATTCATGCATAAGATGCACTGTGAAATTTTGGTGGTCAAACCTCTGCTATATCAAAAGTTATAAAAATGTTACAGTTTGCGAAATCCCTTATATAAAATTTAGTTAGTCAACTTTCATTAGCTGTACTTACGATTAGTTTTACAATCACATCAACAGATTGGTATTTTTTGTGGCAATTGGATGTAAGAATGTACCTATACCCCATTATGTCGAGTTATTTTTAATACTTCGGTTTGTAGAATCAAATTATCAAATTAAAGAGTATTGTTTTACTGATTTTTGCTTCGTCATTCGTACATTAACCCCTTATCATTTACCAGATAAATATACTTTAGCATCAGAAATGTTTTGGAATGTTTTCAAAGACAACATTAATTCTAAACAAACTAAGCCAAAATAACATTTCATAAACCTCTCTGTCATCAGGAAATCTTGAACTTCAACAAACCTACATTCTGGGGGACACCAGCATTCTGGGGGCCATTATACTGTAATCAAATCTTGCTTTTCAAAATTTAATGGATGGATTCCCAAATTTAGGGAATCAAATAATAACAGTAATAATAACATTAAAAGAAATGCAACCCAAAACAAGACCTAGCTAGTTAGTTGGAAACTCTAAACGTCAATCAAAACATTATCAATCAAAATGATCACCTTCACGCATCATGACTCTCCATTGGTTTTGTAGTTTTGTTGTATTGAATTTTGTATTGCGTTCTTCTTTTCCAAGTTTATCTTTCAGAAACTGAGTCAGCATTTCTTCTTTTCTCCTTTTCATCTCTTCCTCCTCAAGCAATTTCTGTTCAGCTCGAAGAATCTTTTCTTCCTCTGTCAGTTTTGACTTTTTCTTTCCACTTTTTTGTGGCATTTTTGATTTTGTTATAGTGTGGTCTTATATTCTATAATACCATAATATTTTGTTAATTTTATTAAAACAATACTATTCATTCTAGACTTAAATTATGTGACACAGATGGAATGAAATATCGCATTTTCTAGACATTGAAATTTCACCTGGCAGACTTTCTGTATATATATTTTTTGTAAGGATACAAACACTGGACAGTATAAAAGGTTTGTGTAAAAGTTACACAACCTAGGACCACATAACTGCGTGGATAAGAAGCCTAGTCGTTTGTGCTTACCGTATATTATATCTGTTCCACAAACAAATTTAACCAAGAGTTATCTCATATCCACTACCTTAAGTGGAGAAATTTTGGCACGGATTTAATTTGGCGCACAGCGGATTTGAAATATTTGGCGCGGATTTAATTTGGCGCAGCAAGGATTTTTTTTAAT
>JAUJPO010061947.1:0-13077 GCA_032270745.1 Tiaropsis multicirrata | reverse complement strand
ACACAACCATCTCATAGATGATGTCAACTATGTGTCACTTCAAACTGGAAAGAGTCACTTCTAATCATTTTATGTTTATACTACCACTAGTAACAATTCAATTTCAATATCATCTCATAGACCTTGAAGTAACCTTTTTGAATTCAAATGGACCATGGGTATTTTTGATTGGATTTTTAGAATACTTGGGTGGTCAGGGTATTTCAAAATAGACTTTGAGACCGATATGGCAGGGTTGTTATCTGAAGTAGGATACCAATTATTCCATTCAAAGAGGTTTAGGGGCTTTGTGATGTTATTGAAGTAGTTATTGAACAGTTCTGAAACCTCATGTTCATCTTGAGTAATAGAACCATCAGCACCATTTAGGACAATCCGAATGTCAGAAACACCTTTATTTGAAAAGAAAGGTTTACAGAAATTCCAAAAGTCTTTGGGACGACCTTTGGCGTTTTGTATTGCTTGTTGAAAATCCTGCTTTTTGGCTCTCTTATTCAATTTGACAACAAGGTTTCTTTGTTTTCTATAAACATTGTAATCCTGAGAATTTTTACCATTTCTATAATAAATATTCCAAAACCTAGATCGTTCCATGACTGCTTTTTTAATGATTTTGTTCATATGGGGTTTTTCATTCTCCCGAATGGTTTTCATTCTCAGTGGCGCATGTTTATCTAAAACAGTGGTAAAAACAGACTCAAACAGATTATAATCCATCATTTTACCTTGAAAAGAGTTCAAATTGTCGGATAATTCTAGCAAAAAATCCCTCTCACAAAACTTTTTATAAGATCTATAAGGAACTTCTTTAGGAGGAAGTTTCAAGAATTTTGATTTTAGAACAGTATATATCAATCTGTGGTAATCACTAATACCAGAATCCAAATGTCCTGTCATCTAAGACTTTGCTTAGGATTGCGATAAATAGAGACTACTACCCATTTACAAGATTTCATTGAGATTTCAAAAGGAATAATTTCGACATCCTCTGGTAAGCTAAAAGATTTTCAGTCTCCTCGCTGACAAAGAGGGCTTGGTAAAAACCATGAGACTGCCACTTGTATCAAATATCAAGTCTAAAAGGTGGCTTGTAACCCTCAACTTTAAATTGGTTTTTCGGGAACGAGGAGTCAAGTTTTGTTTCAGCAATACAGAGAATGTCAAATTTATTTTCAGTCAAACTAAGCAGATCTTCTAGCTTATTTCTCACAGAATTAATATTCAGATATCCTAGCAGGACATTATTTGGACACTTTTCTTTGATTTTTCTAATTTTTTCAACTCCAACGGGCGGTTCAAGAGTACCTTCAGCACATCAGTATAAATCAACCAATTTGGACCTGAGATTTTTGGCAAATCTTTTCTTACCACCTTTGGAAAAATGTAGCCCTTTCTTTCCAAGATCTTCGGATGTGATATTTTTGTTGTCCACAATGTCGATGTCCAATTGACGTAGATGAGTGTTAAAATTTCGAATTGTTAGATCTGCTTTACCATTATCGGTCCAAGTTGTTAGTGAAGAAAGGATAACTTTTGTTGACGAGGATTCCTTTTCTAGGTGATGTTTTAGTGAGAGAAGTTCATCCAGTATTTCGTTAGATGCCATATCAGGAGCATTATTTGTTCCAACGTGTAAGATCACACAATCTGGTTTCTTTTTTACTATTTCATCAGTTTTCTTAACAATATCGCAGATTTTTGCCCCAGAAAAATATTTTATGCTCAGACCAACCCTAAAAAATTCTTTGTTTCCGCGTTACCGGGTGACGAAAAATAAACTCAAGCGGGTGGCCGGAAAAAAATTATTTTTTATATTTTTTCTAGGATGTGATGGTTTGAGTTCAAAAACTATAATTTTTTTTGTAAAATGTTTGTTTGTTTACTTTTTCCTAATTTCAGGAATTCTCACACCCATTCTAAAGTTCATTAATTTTTTGCGGCCGGGTGAGGAAAAAAAATCTTTTAAATGCGAAGAGTTTGATTCTGCTATTAATAACATGAAGAATTAACAAAAGAGGAGATTCAGTAAACTTTTTCATTATTCAGGTGTGTATTAGAACAAAATGGATTTAAAGAACAAAAATAGCTATTTAAAATAGCTATTGTTTTGCAATCAATAGCACACCTCAACAAAATATTGTTTTTTAAAGTTTTAAGGTGCGTGTGGCTCAAATGATGCAGCCTGATGAGATTTTGAAAGAAATTTAGTATGATATCTGAGTTGTATTTAGAACTATTGTATGTAAATTTCAAAAAGATCTGAGCAATTCTTTTTGAAATATTATTGGAAAACAAGGTGCCTCCACCTTTGAGTGTTTTGCCTCTGAAAAAGTGCCAACTTTTTGGCACATGTGCGTACGGCAGCTGAAAAACATAAACGAATAAGAGGTCTATTGGGTCTATATCACCAATGACTTTTGTTTGCGCCTTTGTCGAGTGAGTCGGTCGGTCGATCAGACGGTGTTGAAAATTGTGCGGGTAGCCTGTAAACCTCTAGCACAAACACAAAAAATTATCTAGTCCTCACACACAAAAAATCCTGCAGCGCACATACTCAAAAAAACTCAAAAAAGTATTTCCAGATTTTCCAACTGAAAAGTATAAGAATTTCAAGAAAGAAAGTCAGTCAGTCGGCTGATGTGAACAATAGTTATTTGTGATTGTGGCCTTGTCCAAACAATCATTGTGGTGCAGATATACAGTCGGGAATATTGGCAAGTTTTTGTCCTCACTCACATCTTTAAAATCCTGTAAACTAAAAGCGGGTGTTTTCGTCTCTACTCTCTGTCAAAAAGTCTTTAAATTGCTCTAAAAAGTTTTGCATTGGTGAATTTACTTGAAATTTTCATAAGTAAATAAGAAAAGAAGGGGAGGTAGTTTTTTAAGTAATGCATCTATGCACTAGTCCTGGAATTAGTTTCAGTGCTAAAAAACCCTCTTGGAAAATTTAAAAGTTTCATCAAACTCAGTTTTGCTATATATATAATTCCTGTTTTTTTTCAATATTTTAAGACTGTTTTTTTTACTGCTAATGAGCCTGTTTTTTAATGGGAGGGCTGTACAGACCGGTTCACTTGGCAAGTGAACGAACCTTCACCCGGGTCCACCCATGCCATGTGAGGGGAATTGGGTAGTCAGTCCAAGATTGCTGACGGGACAGTTAAGTAGCGTTAACACAGTTGCGAGAATGGATTATATAGCCTCCTGTAACTTAACCAAATAGATAGATAGATAGACAAATAAAATTTGCTACAAAACTATACTCGCAGGAATCTATTTGCTGTTACCATGGTGGTTTATCTAAAATAATAGAACCATAGAATCACACACAATCGCAAAGTTAATTATATACAATATAAGTAACTTGCATTTCATCTTACAAGCAAAAATCGATTTTATTATATTGTTGGTGATTCCTGAAGAACCGCTGTGTGAGAAATATTTGTTTTAGCCTTAAAATGTTTGCTGAAATATTTCACATCATTAGTGAAAGAATCATTCAAAACTGCTAGTTTGTTTTATCATCAATTGCAATTACACTTTTGGGTTTGATTGTTCAAAAGCTGTGTGACGAGAGTGCCAATGATTTTTTAATAATCAAGTAAAACGTTCACTATTGAAATTATATGATTTTTATCTAGTTGACCCGCGACTGACTATAGACTCAACAACAGTGTGTATTAGACTATGGTGTAGTGTTAAGAGTCTACTTGTGTGATTTGATGTACAGTATTTTATTGTTTTATAAACCTGTTTTTTGCAAAGTCCTTCATGATGAGTCTGTGCTATTTTTAATTTTGGTAATGTTATGAGGACACTTTTTTAGATGGATTCTCTGACTGATATATAGTTGTAAAAACAACTGCCATTGTGCCATATGTTGGGAGACAAATTTCAAGGATTAAATTCAAGTCACATTCAGCTTCCAATATGTCTTGAATAGGTATTTGTCTGGTGTGGTGGTACTTGCATAAGTTGCCTTAACTGCCTTAATAATTGTTTGTATATACCATTGCATTTACAATGGCAGTTGTTTTTACAACTATATATCAGTCAGAGAATCCATCTAAAAAAGTGTCCTCATAACATTATGTGTGGTGGTACTTGCATAAGTTGCCTTAACTGCCTTAATAATTGTTTGTATATACCATTGCATTTACAGACAAATTTCTTTCATGACAGACAGTGTAATCGCACAATATTTCGAGATAATCAATTGGCAATTAAAAATAGGCTATGCTAGATTCCACACTTCTGTCACAATGAAATTACATAGAAAAGAGTCACTTTTATTTTATTTCTCTCACAGCAGCTTGCTTATTTTACCACAACCTAATTAAATGTTTTTTTTTCTTTTTAGAATAATAGATAAACTTTAGAAAATGTCTGAACTGAACAAAGCAATAGTTGTAAGTTGATAACAATTGAATATTTTTATATGTATAACATCCTCACAAAATATTTTTGTGCATCTAGGCCAACCTTAAAAAGAGTTTGTTTCCATGTTACCGGCCGGGTGAGAAATCATTTTAGGTAATGTGGAAACGAAGAATATTTTAGGGTTGGCGCTATTTTGTGTTTTTTTTCTTTTAGCTTCATAGTTCATCAGATGGCTTGAAATACAATGCAATAACAAATATATCAGTGTGTAATAATTGTGGGAAAAGGGTAAAAAGCGTACATCTTAACATTTTAGTTTTTAATTTTTACACTTTTGCTATTTTTCATGATAATACTTAAAAAATAAAATTATTGATATATTTTATTTTATTTTATTTTCTAGACTCTAATATGTCCTCACAAAAATGCAAAAGAAACGGTGTTAGAAATACCGAGTCACACTACACATTTGAAATGTATTCCTGTTGAACCTGATATGAGAATTACACTAAGGTAATCTTTTCAATTTTTTGCTACTGGCCTACTAAGGGTAAATGATCAATGATGTCCAACACAGTCATTCATTTATATCATTTGATAAATTATATAAAAACGTTTAGCAATTTATACTTAGCTTTTAATTTGCCAGCCACAATCAAATATGTAAATATGAAAATACATGATGAGAGAAACAAGTTAACACAATAAACACTGAAATATTTTTCTTATAGCTCTGAACGAAATACACGAATGAGCCAAGTTGTGGAAAATGCAAAGTTTTCCTTATTGGAAGTTGTCACACAACTAGAAGATATCTGGCAAGAAATTGGAATCAAAGAAGACCAAAAGGAAGTTCGAAGCGATACTGTCCTCCAACATATTCAAGGTATCGTAGGAATTGGTTAAATATTATATGGTGTTGCTTTAAACTTTTTTTAACAGCTGCTGTATAAGTTTTGCAGTCATGCAAGGCTTTTAGAGAGATTGATATTTATTGTTGATTGGTACGGTAAAAGGCATTAGATAGAATGTATAGAATGGTGTGCTATCACTTCCAAGGTACCTTTTAGACAGCAAAGAGTTGTAGCCTTAACTCTAAAATGTCTCCCTATATTTTACTATCAATTCTAGTTAGGTTTAGGACAGCAAGTCAAAAGTGAGTACAAGGGGGGGGGGGGGGTAATTTCTTGTAGTCTAGTTGATGGGGCGCTGGATTCAAAATCATTGGTTACATGGATTTAGTCAGGGAAACTATATATAGAATTTAGCCCCAAGACCATACTTGAAGTCATACTAGCTCATTGGGAAAAAGAGTTTCCTTTGATTTAAATGTAGGACACTTCCATTAATATCACTATTTTTGAAAGGTTTAAAATGTGTTTTTTTTTTGTATCTTTGTAGATTTATTGAAAGAAATGCTTGTCGACGAAGAAGATTTGAGATCAAAAATGAAACTTAATATCAATGAATATGAAGTAGAACTTCTCCAACTTCTACAGGATTTAGGTCTTCCAGCACGACCTGTAAGTTCAATATTGCAAATTTTGCCTACTTTGAGGAAAGAAATTTTTGCATGATTTAGTTTTGAGTTTAATAAAAAATTTGTTTAGCTTTTTTTACCTAAATCTGTTTCGGTTTAAAAAAATTTCATATACCTTATTACACTTAAATAACTACACATGTATTTAACGCGGGTAAAAAGTGTGCGATCATTTATTAACGCGAATGAGAGCCTTGCGTCTTTAAGGGTCAATAATTAGCGCAAATTGACAATTCCAAAGTTTTTCAGTGGTATTTAATTAACGCGAATTTTGGATGAAATAGAATTAGTTGACTAATTTGCTTGTTAAAATATGATTTTGCCAGTATTTAAATACTCATTATTTGTAATTAAGAGCGAAAGATTGTTTTTAAAGAAGTATTACATTCTACCTTAGTCATTGTATTGTCATTTTGTAAAATTAAGTCAGGATTAAATTTACGGATTTTTTTTAAAACGATCAGTAATTAACGTAGGATAAATGTACGCAAGTATTTAATTAACGCGGCTTTAATTAACGCGAGGCAAGCGAATTCGCGCTAATAACATGAGTAGTTATTTAAGTGTAATAAGGTATAGTTGTAACACTAAAACTGTAAAATAATATTTTTAGACTTCAAAAGCACTTACATTGCTACAGACAGAATCCAAACTTCGTAGTGATGTTGATACATTGAATAAGGTATCCTTGTTTATATTAATTTTATGAAGACTTTGTTTGTTGTTTGCATTGTTACAAATATTGTTTATTTTGTTCTTTTATTTGATTGTTAATCCCTTATTTTCCACCAAAACTTTTTCTCTATCCACCTCTTCTCATTTTTACATTCAAAAGATTCAATGTTCTCCTGCCCCCTTGAAATTTTATTTGTTATCTGATGCTGATTTACTTTTCTGATATGTCACATTTTATTCTTCACATCAACTCCAGGAAAAACACGACCGCTTAAAATCATTAAAACGATTACGGTCCGATGAACAAGAATTATGTGACAGGCTGGTTATGCCACAACACGATCTGAATTTTGAAGGCTGTCCGACACTAGAGCAACTACGAGAACTGGAACAAAATGTCAAATTTTTAAAGAACGAAAAAAATAAACGTTTGGAACTGTTCCAGAAATTACAACTTTCCATCATGCAACTCTGGTCTGATTTGGAAGCTGGACCAGTCACCTCTCTTGAACAAGCTCTCTGTGCGGAAGCTGCAATTGACCAATTCACTTTGTCTGCAAATCATCTGGATACAATGACTTCCCTGCAAGAAAAAGTAATATTCTCTTATTTTTTTACTATGATTTTTGCCACAAATTACACAAAATTTCTCAAAGAATTTATAAACAAATTTGTTTCTCCGCCATTTATTTCATCATTAGACGTTTTTCTCATTTTGAGAAACCATTTTGAGAATTTGAGGCTGGCTGTAATTAATACACTGATTCCGCTATGGGTAGAGTCAAATTGTAATAGCACACTAGATCTTATATCATAATGGTCGGTGACTTTGAGTTTGTTTTAGGTGATGTATAAAGTCCCAAGATGCATTTTGATGATGCATGTTTAAAAGTGAATGTTGGTTAGTTTGAACCAACTCAATTTAATTTTACATCATTTTAGCTTCAAACAGAACAAACTGAGTTGATTCAGCAAATCGAAGGGTTAAAGAAGCAAGTTGAATCACTATGGGAACGATTGGAAACACCTACTCGAGAGCGTAAATCTTTCCTCGATAGCACGTCTAATAGAACTCCAAGAGTCGCCAAAATGGTTAGATATTTTTACACTTATAGTCGCTTGCGTTAAAAACAAGTCAAAGTGATATCAGATTTTTTTCAGTACTTACTAAATTCTCTATCCTTCTTCTATAGGCCATCTGAAAAGAAATCTATGTTTTTTTGTCAATATATTTTTTAGTAAATAATTTGAGTTAAAATATTTTCCTACTGCTTGTATGTAAAATTGTTATGTTTTTGAAAGTTTTCGAGCTACATCACCAAATTAAGTTTCTCAATTTAAATCAGTCTCTTTGCTATTAATTCTGTTCTTCAAAAACATTATCTTTGGAAACATGCAAATAAAGTATGGTAAGCCTGGGTAAGCATGATTGTCAGACTTTTACAGTTCAAAAAAAAAAAATCTTAAAAATCTTTTCTTCACGCTGGCCGGTTGTCTCGTAAAGAAATTTTCACCCGGCCGCAGACCGAAAACAATGAATTTTTCTAGGATGGCCTGAGGAAGAGGCATTTTCTTCAACCATGGGTCCAATCTTCTTGAATAACAATCAGAAATTTTTGCGTTTATATTAGTTTAAGAAGGAATTGGAAAGATTGATGGAGTTGAAAAGACAACATATGCAAAAATTTATCGAATCAATACGAAAAGAACTCGTCACCCTATGGGACCAATGTTATTTCGGCGAAGAACGTCGACAATTATTTACTTCATTTTATTCAGGTATGGTGGGATAAACACTCATAAATCCTGGACGTTTATTTTTCCATTTTAGCAGTTATTCTGTTAGAAAATTATTTTTATTTTTACTTTTACATTATTCCTATAAATTTAACGAGTCCTATAATTCTTAAAAAGCCATCCTAGACATTACAAACTTGATCTTTTTAAAAGCTTGAACTTGCTAGTAATATTGATTTTGTTTTTGTGCAGATGTTTTCACGGAAGAAACCTTATCGGAGCATGAACACCAAGTTGCTACATTGAAAAACTTTTATGAAGAAAACAAAGAGATGTTCAAACTGGTTGATAAACGAGAAGGATTGTGGACCAAAAAAATGGAATTCGAGGTATGTTATGTAGTTTTTAACAACGATTTCCAAATATTTTAACTTATGATTATTCAATAAATTTGTTGTTTAATAGACTAAACCATCGAGAGTGTTGACTGCGCGATTGGACTCCACAAAATTCGGATTATTCAAATATCCCCTTCAGGCTAAAGTAGACCCTTTTAGAAAGATTTAGCCCAGAAATTTGCCCAAAATTCCCTTCAACTGAGAAACTGTATTCCTTCAAAAAAAAATGACAACTATATGAAATATTTTTATCACAACTGTAGAACCGATCAACCGATTCCAACCGTCTGAACAATAGAGGAGGTGCACTTTTGAAAGAAGAAAAGATTAGAAAAGCTGTCGAAAAAGAACTTCCTAAGGTAAGCCGCAATGTTTTTTTTCGTTGGAAGGTATATCCACCCCCCCCCCCCCACATCTGCGAGAACTGCAAGGTCTCTCGTATGCGTAGTTCGAGTGTCATTGTATACACAATGTTTGAGTGAGCAGTTTGCAACTGGAGAGAGTAATGAATAGGTTGTGCTGGTGACTCATATCCTAGAATAAGGCCCGATTCCGAGATATGAGATGGCATAATAGCTATATATCCAAAAATGACTTTAGTGGGACGCCTCTCAGCTCAGTTTTTTTATCACCGACCAAAACCACATTTCACAAGTCATTCAACGATACCAAGGGGTATCACAGTTCATCTTAACCACAATGAAAAGAAATATTTAAAAAGTCAAATTTTTCAACAACAAAAAAGACAGCAAAATCTTAGGGTTTAACCCTCTGTTTCCTTTCTTCAGGTTGAAAATGATATCAAGAAGAAGATCAAGAAATGGGAAGAAGACAACGAAACCTATTTCATGGTAAAAGGAATGCGATACGCAGATTATTTGGAATACCAGAAACAAGAATACGAACAGGATATGAAAATGAAGAAAGAGGAGAAAGTAAGGATAAAGCAGGCTGAATTGTCACAAGAAGTCCATTATGGTTCTAAATCCAAACGAAAATGCAATGGAGGAACGCCCATGAAATCCGCTAAAATGCCCAGAGTAAGTATAATTAAAGGTTCTAGCCGGCTATAACGTCGCTTTAAAACTAAAAAGCCTTAAGTGCCATTTTTCAAAAAATGAACTGCTGGTGGATTCATATTGGTTACATAATTTTTCAGGTCTAGAAAGCCTTAACTACCGAAATTTTGAACTTCATTGTCTTTGTATTTTGATGTTTTCATTTTTGTAACTTTTTAACGGTTTGAAATTTTCAAGCTTAGAAAGCCTTAAGTACAAACGTCCGAAACTAAAAAGACTTAAGTACAGTTTTACTCTTTGTTATACACTTAGAAACTTTTAAAATTTTACAACTAAAAATACTTAAGTCGCAAGTTTTGAAGTTCTTTTTGGTTCTAAAAAAAGTTTCAGAATACAAAACTTAAGGTTGTTTGTGTAGGTGGTAAAAAGCCTCAAGACAGTAAGCTAATTAAAATCTTCAATGTCTGTAAAATATGCCAAATTACCCCTATGGGTGCAAAAAATCTTTCCTGCAGAACCATCGGCCAAGTTTTATTGGGATATGAAATCTTTAATTTCAATTTCATTCTTTTCAACAATAAAATAATAATACTGTTCATTGATCTTTTCAGATGAATGCCACCCATACACCAACACGCTTTATTCACTCTTCCATCCTACCTTCTCCACGACTGGCGAGAAGTGCAGCAGAAAATAAGAAGACAGTCACAAAGACATCGGCTTCTCTAAAAGTGTTGAAGAAAAATAACAAGGTATACACACGAATCATATTTTTATCTTTTTTTTTGGACTATCTACAAAAAATCTCTTTCTCTAAGTAAAGGGTTTCGATTTCTAATGATTTGTTTGTCAAAACCCCTTTACGCTGCATTTGAATAGTTCATACTTAGAAATTGAAAATGTAGATTATTGAAATTTATTATATTGAACACTACGTTTGATTTTTTATAACGTGGCTTTCTTTATAAATTAGGTCAAAACCGAAGCACGAAGAAAGAGTTTGAAAAGGCGATCCATTCGAATGGCCACCGCTAAACGAGTTCTCAAAGAACAGAATGGTACATCCAACTTAGAAAACACTATGAATATGCTGAACCAGCAGTCTTCAAGTTCCAGCAGTGATGTTAAAGTGGTGAGCGGATCCACTTTGGTTCAACAGTCTTCTAACAACCCTTCTAACATGTCTTTGATTTCATACAATGATTTCACAGTAAGTTTGGAATTCCATGCACACTCACTCTTCATTCCCTTTTATCATCCTTAAAATTATGCCACGCATGTACATGCTTGCTTTCTTTATTTCATCCAGACTCGAGCTTAATATGAGTTTTGTCCTTTAGGTCAAATAGCCGTCGTGTTTATCAGAAAGTGGTTTTGTAATCAGGCAGTGTTTAGTAAGTTAGAATTCTCAGCTCTCTCTATATAAGTTTTTTTTGTTTGAGAGTTTCTTTGTCAGTATTTTGTATTGTTTCTCAGACTGAAAGTTTCTTAGTAGGTTAGGAAAGTGATTACTCTAGCCTCATAGTCATAATTAGACTTATTTCTTGTATTTTTAAAGGAAGATTTACTTTCTTTATTTGAAGAAACTCCTGCGGAAAGAAAATTTTGTAAATTTTATTCTTGTGAAAAAAGCAATTTATTATAAAAGCAACACCTATTTTTCCACAATTATCAAAAGTTTATACTGGTGAGCTTTATACATAGTTTGGCAAATAGACATTGATAAATTCATTGTAAAACTTGGTCACCTATTCAAGATTTAGTGATAGAATGATTCAGAAAATACATTTTGCTAAATTCCTTATTCACCAATTTATTAACAAAGAACTAATTGTCTAATTCGTGAAATGCAAAATTTCTTGGCACAAAAAAAAAATCTCTGAATAAAGTAAGTCTCCCTTCAAACGAAGGCTTTTCAACCAATTTGTTCGTTTATTTTTTAAAGAACGCAGTTGCCGAGAGTCCGTACAGTCGGTCCAGCTTTTTATGTCGACCAGGAGAGGAACGAGTACCGAGTTTGGCCAATTTCTCTACCTTGAACAACACGACGTCTTCAGTTTCTTCCACATCTCGAACGAGGTCGACTCGAAGCAATAGTCGTAACATGGAGAGAGCACCGAAATTGCAATTTTAAAAGTACTGTGCATTTTCTTTACCAATGACTTTATCTTAAAGATATATATTCTGTCTCATATGTATTTGTATGGAATGTTTCTTAAAGCTCTTTTGTTTTGGAAACTGTACTAATGGTTTACACTTGAAATTATATTTTTGATTCTTGTATAGTCAGCAAGCATATTATTGTAAATAAAGTATAAGTTTATATAATTTTTTGAGGTACTACTGCTATGTTTCTAATGGCAACCGGCTTAATCAATACGCGATTTCTTTCATAAGGCGTAATCTTTTTGAAATTTAAGATGTATAACTTTTGTTTTAAAATGAATACTCTTTTCTCTGTATATTGGTAATAGCAACGTTCGGCCTTTGTATATTAATTATGCTGTTAAATAAGATAATTTATGCAAGTATCCTTTTCGTGTCCGGTCCTCTTTTAGAACCTTTCATTTATTGCAGGGTTTTAATAAGAGAGAAGTTTATCAATTTTATTGTCTTTCTCTTTCTTTGTATCTATATATAAATTTCTTATTTTTAATGGTAATACTAACTAACATTATTAACTGTATTCGCTCGCTGTTTTCTTGTTTTCCTTTGCCGCTTTTCGAAACTTTTGTTCTGTTTAATTATTTTGTTAGCCTCTGTACTAAACCTCAATTTTTATGTCAATGTCGATATTAGGGTTTATAATGTTACGTTACTATTTTTTCTAGCATTATTTTTATCCTTTTCCGTGCCTTTTTCTGGGTACTTTTTTGTTAAAATGAGCTAGGGCAAACTTTAAACGTCAATATCTCCTAAACCAAAAGGAATTAGAGGTTGGTTTATAGCTCGTTGGATAGCTGAGAGTCTCCTCTTTCTTTTTGGGCCCTTCGTTTTAGGCAGGGCGGTGTGGCAGAGGGCCTTCCTTTTTAACAAAGTACGGCCCTGACTTACTTGACGGCGAACTGCCCAGTGGTGCGGCTTCAAATCAATATTTTTTCATATCTTTTAGCTAGAGGACAGAATCTAGTGTACCTTAAGTGTACTTATTTTGACGGATTTGATCGAAATCCGCCAAAATTAAATAAAATGACCATCCGCTAAATTTAACTTCTTTTAAATCTGAACCCTTTAAAGGTGTTTTCCGCTGTTTTTTGGTTGTGTTTACGCCATTTTAAGGTTAAATTCTTCAGCAACCGCCAAATTTAATAAAGTTTCTAATTTTGGC
>JAUJPO010061936.1:0-13080 GCA_032270745.1 Tiaropsis multicirrata | reverse complement strand
TTTGCATTGCAGTTTGTTTTGATAGAATTTGCTAGCAATAAAACGCGTCCGCGGTTAAACTAACTTAGAAAACTACATAATATCTTAGTGAGTCTGTCCAAAGAATTCTACTTTCGTTTTCTCATAAAAATCTTCCAATCCATCACCGCCGCCGCCGCAGAAGTTGATCGTAATACTTTCGCTAGGCGATATTAAAAATAAGATAACCAGAGTTAGAAAAAGATAAAATTAACCATACTTGTCTGGTTCTTGGAATTTGTTCGAATCTCGGACATCATAACTGTCCGATAAACTGTGATAATAACGAATGCAATTACAGCTACATTATACAACATTGTGTGGACTAAATTTTTAACAAAAGTTGTCACCTCCGATGATGTTGTGATGTTAATTTAATATATCCTTATCTAGGACATCAGCTTTATTTTATTAAAGACGGTTCATTTGCTTACGTGCTTCTTTTAAGAGGTTTTGTCAAAAAAGTATTTTAGACTTGAAATTAATAATTTAGATACACAAGAGGGATAAAAGGTTTTTTAAAAGAAAATCTGTTCCTGAAATAAATTATGCAGGATAAGGGAAATAAGTTTTTCTCTTATAACTTACCCCTCAGACAAGTGTTGATTCAACTCTTCGGACATCCAAAATTACTCCCGGATATTACTAACTTATCCCCCGGACAAGATTCTGACAACTGACAACTCCTCCATAGAAAAGAAACAAAGATCTTCCAGGTTTCAGCTTTAAATTATAAAATTGTATGCTTATAAAAAATGTAGGAACAAGTTTTGTTCGCTGGTCCTTTATTATTATGAATTCTATTGTATAAAAACCTAACCTGCAGTTCTTAAAACTTTAACATATTAATGGCTATGAAAAATTTATACTGTATTTTGAATGTCTATCGTTTATTTATGTATTATGAGACATTATACAAGCAAGCAAAATACAAGGTGCTTTTTGGTCAAACTGTTTTAGTTCAAAAGGACGGATGACATTTTCGGAGCAACGTCAAGTTACGTCATCGCAAAATAAATTCGTTAGACACCTTTCAGGGAGATCTCTCCTTGAATTACATTTTCTGACAAGATAATCCTCTAATTCGGAGTCAATTACACCCATGTTTCAATGCCCCAGTTTAGGATGAAGGTTCAGCCTCATTTTTTACCGGTAATAACAAATTTTGGACTATGTTCTAAGGAATTACCACAATTTTAATCCTTATTCGCTAAAGTATTTAGGCATGGGAAGAGGATCCTTCACAGAAGGAAGATGCGTTGATAACAGACCTTGTATATATGTAAATATGTATTTAGGACTGAAGCTATTTTTATCCTGTATAAATATTCGTAAATAAATAAATAAGTATTTTTCAAAAAAGTCAAAAGTCGCGAAAATCGCGAAATTTTCTGCACTCGTGAAAGTTTGTATACGCTTGAAGTAATCTAACATGTTATGGTGAATTTTCTTCGAGGTAAGAGCGGTGAAAATGTAAAGTTTTATGAATTACATCGACTTCTAACTTTTAGAAATGGCATCATAATGACTTCTTTTGTTTTGAAAAGAATCAAACAGAAGAAAGAGTAAAATACCGATCCACATCACTGTTTATAGCAAGCCATAGTTACATAGGTCCCTAAAATCTGTGAACAATGAAAAATTGACGTATTTTAGATAAAATGGCATCATAAAATCGTCTCAAAATAAGAATAACATTTGAAACTTTCAACAAAGACAGTCAAATAGATTTGAAAAGCGTACGTCAAAATTTCAATTTTAGGCGCGTTCTTTTGGCACACCCGGTATGTAATATCACAAAAGGTTTGTAAGATAAAAAACTCATCTATTTTAGAGCAGTTGTTAACTTCAATAAAACAACATGTCAGTGGTCAAGATATCAAAGTTGTCGGGTCATGTACAATTCCCTTTCTACTTTATTTCCAGATTTACCAAGATTTCTTGCCAAGGAGTGCTCGTTTGAACGCCAATGAGAATAGAAAAGGTGCTTGGTGCGCCCCTGGTGATACTGATGAATCTTGGCTCATGATTGATCTTGGTAATACATCCACAATTTCTGCAGTGGCTACTCAAGGACGAACAGGTGTCAATGTGGTGTTTGCGGTCAAGACATACAAGCTGCAATGGAGTATGGACAATGTGACATGGCATTACTTAGAAGACGGAGGTACACCAAATATCTTCCAAGGAAACGAAGACCAAGATACCATTGTATACAATTTTGTGATTCCACATTTGAAAGCACGTTACTTAAAGTTCATCCCAATCGAGTACAACAATTTGAAATGTTTGAGGTAAGCTATTTTGTTATGATTGTTATGTGTGGATCCCTTCTCTATAAAACCATACTTTTATCTCAATTTTCAAAGTGCTTTGTTATCAGGGGTTATCCAAACTCGTTTCACTTTACAGAAACGTTCCGATTGCATTCTGATGACCATGCAAAATCCCAGGATCAAAATTCTTCCAAAGAAATCCAGCAAATATCACTATAAATGATGATAACATACCTTAACGGAACTAATTTTGGCGGATGGCCGAAAAGGTTTTTTTAGAGGGAATTTAATTTGGCAATTGCTGAAAAAATTAACCTTAAAATGGCGTTAAAACAGCAAAACAAATAGTAAAAACCAACTTTAAAGGGTTCATATTTTCAAAAAGTTTAATTGGGCGAGAATTTAATTTGGTGGATGGTGGAAAAAATTAAATTTGGCGGGAACTTAATTTGGTGGATTTAGGCCAAATCCGCCATATTAAGTTCCCGCCAAAATTAGTTCCCTTAAGGTATAATTCTTTTAAATCGAGGCGAGGTCGTTCTTTTTAGTAAAAAGTCTCTAAAAATCGCTTGAATAAAAGAGGAAAGAGGAAAGAGGAAACTTGGTGGTTTCGAATTGGCAAATGCACAAACTCATAAATCAAGTTCTGACATATGCCAGGTGTACTGTAAGGGTTAAAAATTTGAAAACACTTTAAAATTCTTTGCTAAGACTGAAAGAAAGATGCATTGTAAAAAGGTATTTTTTTTGCCGTAACGTGTGATATTTGATGTTTATTTCTCGCAATACAAACACTAGTTTCTCTCTCGCGCACTGTTCCGCCCTTTTTTTACTAACGCCCTTATTTTACTCGCAATCTCGCTAAAAAAATTATAAATACTTATCACAATATATTTATTTATCTATTTATTCATTCATTGTAAAATCATATACACTAAAATATCCACCCTAACCTACCGTCAAGCATTCGTCTTTTTAACAATAATCACTTTATTTTAATACATTTACCTTCATCATATACACTGAGATAACATGTACCTTATTCACAAATACTTAACGCCAGAGTGGTAAAGTGTATTCAGGCCATACACCACTATAAGACATACTCGAATCTCGATGTTTTTTTACCAAAAAATTACATTTCGTAGCATTTTAATTTCGTGGTCGAGCTCCAAATACATTTTTAGAACTCGACCGCTATATTTTCATGTAATAATACAAATTACCCCAGAACGTTCAATTATCATTACAGTGAGAAATATTGACTTATTCTTTCCTATTCTCACAGGGTTGGTGTATTGGGTTGGAAAAATGTGAACGAATGTGTCAACGGGTGGAACAGATGTGATCTTTTGGCCAAATGTACTGACACCATTGATTCTTACTTCTGTACATGTCCAGTGGGATATCACGACGCTGTTGGAAATGGGTTTGTTTGCATACAAATCAACGAGTGTATTGAACGAAGGCCTGAATATAAAGATAATTGCAGTAGTCTTGCTACGTGTTCTGATTACCCTGGTGGTTTTAATTGTGACTGCAATAAAGGTTCGTATCGAAAAATAAAGTTAAATTGTGTAAATATGTTTTTTAAAAGTATTTGTGAGATTTTTCGGCTTTTACAATTTGGATTTTAAAGTTTACTTTAGGTTCAAGTTAGGTCCCAAGCTCGAATGGAGTTGTGCTCAAAATGTTTTGATGCATATTGAGGCAAGACCATTCCAATTTCTGGGTCGAGACCTACTAAAACGTTTGATACATTAAAAACACAAACGATATTTGTCTGGAAAGTATCATAGTTTAGATGAATAGTTTTTTGTTGTCTTATTTACATTGTCTCACTTTAATGGAATGTTTTGCGCTGACTTACTTTAGGATTTCAAGGTGACGGTTATTACTGTGAAGACAAGGTTGAATGTGAGTTGCCACCACCTGCAGATCCTGGATACTGGTGCAAACCACTTGCTGATTGCCACAACACTTTTGGAAGCTATGAATGCAAATGTAAACTTGGATACAATGGTCAGTAGTTTTTCTCTTTGATTTGATGCAGCCAATCAACGTAATAGCAATAACTTAATCCTTTTGTGCGAAAACATCATTAAAAACTTTATTAGTAGCAAACATTTGGCTTTTTGGGAAAGATTACGTAATTATGGGTATCGTAAACTTAGATATTAGGGACTGATGTATTTTGTATAAAAAATCTTTGCGAAGGTTTGAAAGTCTTAACATGGCTGTAGAATATGACTTAAATATTTCCAATTGAGTGTTCACCAACTGGCTCCTTGTCACTTCTTCTTAAAGGGCCAACTGCAAAAATTTAATCCCGCGAAAAATTCAGAATCGGTTCGACCACAGAAATTAATTCCCGTGAAATTCAATTTATTTTTCGATTTTTTTTAATTTATTATTTTGGACCGTGAAAATTAGTTTCATAAGGTTCCCAAAAGAGGCTGTGTAAACTAATGACATGTTTAGAAAATAAAACTCATGATGCATTTGTTTTGTTTTTTGTTGTTTCCAGGGAATCCGGACGATTGCCAGGATGTGAACGAATGCAAGAAGATCAACAACTGCTCACCGGAAGCCAAATGTGAAAATAACGTCGGTAGTTACACGTGTCATTGTCGTACTGGATATGCTGGTAAGTCTACTCTATTTAAGCTCTTTACTATAATGGCCTTCAATTCACGCATTCACCCAATTTTTTTTCGAAATTTCACGGAAATCGGGGAAAACTTAGCAATTCACGCATTCGTGAAACAAAAAAGTCCCATTCACGCAAACCGCTGCGGTGTCTCTACTATGTATAAAGCATGATGGATTACGCAATAGTTTGGGTCTTGGGTATTTTCATAAACAAATGAAATCAATCCTAGTCAATCAATATTTGACCATAACTTAAAACTTTCCCAGCTTTGTCATTCACATTGAAACTTAACCCCCCCCCCCCCCCGTGCGTTCCTAGTGGCTTTACAAAAGAAAATGGATAAGGGGATATACCGCTAAGGAATCAATCTTCTACTGTAGTCTCAATCGCAGAGCTATACTACACACCGTTGGACGCACAGACGTATCTATAAGAAGCACGAATTCGTTAGAGGATGAGAAGCAGCCTAACTTTTCCAATTTTACTCTTTAGGCAATGGTTTTCAATGTTCGGATATTAATGAATGTGAGGCCGACCCATGTCATGAGCAAGCTATATGTGGTAATACACCTGGAAGTTATTCGTGCATTTGTAAAACTGGTTTTCGTGGAAGTGGGAGATGGTGCGAAGATGTCAATGAATGTGCGGAAGGTGATGTCTGCAAAAACGGTATGTTGTTTTAAAGAGCGTGGTTGGCCCAGTGGTTTAAGCATCAATACCACATACCAGGGCTTCCCGGTTCGATCCCCGCTCCTTCCCCGTTCAATGTTCATGGGCGTGGGCCCCGTGAGACTTTCAGTTTTCTTTAAGAGTTTTAGATTATTGGACTATCGATGTAAAATATCGATTCGAATGGCGTTGTTGTCTTTGATTTATTTGCTAGGATGGGGCAAATGGATGGGGAATTTCTGCAACTGGGTTAAATCTCAAAGCTGTAAAGAAGCTCTCTGTTGAAGAATTTGTAAGGTGTTTTCACACAAAAATCTGAAATATCAGATCAATCATGCTTCATCAAATACTGAAAGAAAAACATATTGTAGTAACTTTTTACTTTAACAATTGCAATTTCACCCCTAGTAAAAGCCCAAATCATTGTTCTGACCAATTTTCTTTATCACTGACCTAGGTGAGCGTTGTGTGAATTACGACGGGGGTTTCAATTGCGTTTGTCCAAAGATCATGCCGTCACAACGTCCTTACATTGGAACTGAGCGTGACATTCTGGACAAAGTCATCATGAATTTGCGTAATGGTTCCAGCGAAGATTGGAGACATCCATTGGATTATCACGCGCACCTTGTACGGACTATCTACCAGTTGGTCAACCGAACGTACATCTACCATTTCAAGGAAGTCACTAATTCTTTCTTCTATACGTTTACTGCTGGCAACCACACTTCTATTGAGTTGTACGACATCCGCTGCAGTGATCTTGCAAATGTCTCTTTTCCAAACATGTGTCATAACATGTATGAGAAAACGGTGTTCAAACAGTTCACTGATGTTGTTGATATGTGGTTGATTGAAAAAGCAGAGGAGCCATTTGAAAACTGGGCCACTCCACCGCCACCCACACCACCGCAAGTGGATAACGCTGAACCCACAACTACATCCACCTCAACTACATCTACACCGAATCCCACAACCATTTGGAATATCAACGGTACTAATGTTACATTCGACATCACCACAACCATTGCGCCGCCATACCGTGACTGCGGTGGCTACTTCAACGACACAAACGGTGGCTCTTTTCATTCACCAGGTTACTTCGACAGGAGAAAATATCCAGCTAATTCCTATTGTGTATGGATCTTCGAAGCACCCGAGGGTCACAGTGTTTATGTCAATTTCGAACATTTTGAAATGGAAGAATCGAAGAAATGCTTCTATGACAACGTAGAGATTCGAGATGAATCAGAAAATGGTGAATTGAAAGCAAGGCGAGGAAAGCATTCTTTTTTAACTCTGAAGGAAATTTTCAAAATTAAGGCTTTGGTAAAAAATTGACTTTATTTTTGTATATTCATTCTGATTTGAAATATTTGACGAATAATTTCCAGAATACTTTATTGCATGAAAATTTCGCGGCAGATGCTAGTAAATTTACTTTCTGATTTTCTGATGACTTTTGTATTTATGCAAAAGTTGAAAATCCATCTGTTCCACAAACCTGCTAAAAATGTTGACTTGGACTGACATTTTCATAATTTGTCTTTTCAGGTATTGTGGCGAGGGAGTATTATACAAACCGGCCGTTCGTTCTGGCCGTCGTAAACTTGCTGTTATCTTCTTCTCTGATAAACAATCCGAAAAGCGTGGTTTCAGAGCTACCTGGCGGACTCTTAAACCGCGTGTTTCTTTAGCATGCGTCACCTACAACCAGATGAGCACAATGCCTTACTCCAAAGCAATAACGTGGCAAGAGGAAATCGAAGAGGAAAAAGATAAATCACAGTATGTACCTATCTCTCGTTTACTGGCTTGCAAACAGTATCCTAAATGCAAACACGAACGTCCAGGCGATGTTATATTTACGTTCGAACACATTCGTACTGATCGAAACATCAAAAAATGTGTACATTGGATGTTGGAGAAAATCGGAACATCATATTCGGAGCGTGATTGTGATATTATTAAGACCAACAAGACCCATACTATCTGTTCTTGTTATTCATGGGGCATCGTTGCTGTGCTTGGGAAATTTTCCAGATGGAATCCTGACGAAGTTGTTACGTTATTTGAACTTGGTGCCAACTCATTCCTATCTGTTTTGTCTGTGGTCATGGCTTTATTCTTCACTTTGGTTTTCCTGTTTTTGAAAGACCAATGGGGTGCTGTCATTATGGAGGTGTTCACAATGAAAGAATATGATTCCGGTAGAATTATACAAATGCATATTGTTTTCAATAATTTGTTGGCCGAAATTTGCTTCTCTATCATCACCTTTAACGCGACGCCAGATTCTGCTTCCTGTTTCTTCCTTGCATTCCTCTTCTACTATCTGCTACAAACAGTGTTCTTCTGGTTGTTTATATATGCTTTGTTTCTACAAGCTCGTGTCAATGAGATCTTCGACAGTGAGAAATACAATTCGTACAAGTTGTATGTTTTCGTTGGATATGGGTTACCCTTCTTTGTGACATTGACGTTATCAGGGTTGAATTTCTCGTCCGCAGTTGAAAGTGAGAAGGTATGCTGGTTGTTGTTCGGCGGAAGTACTGTCTGGGCATTCTCTGGCGTTGTTGTGACCTTAGGTGTTGGATCAATCACAATTCTGCTGATGACAATCTACCAAGCCAGAAACATGGATAATGGAATTCTCTTACAAGAGAAATGCATTCGCACTCTTTTCACACAGTTCTTTATTCTCCTGACGTCTGTTTTTGGTGCAATTGCGTTACAAGATCGAAGCTTCTTAGCCGAATATTGTTTCTCGTTGTGTAACCTTCTGCAAGGATTTTCCATCGCCATCATGTACTGTGTGTTGAGACGTGAAGATCCAATTATCAAGGCTAACCAAATCGGACCTTTACCAGAATGGGGTGACGGGAGCGACGATCAAAAGTTTGAAGATTACCGAGCGGAATTTAAAGATATGGAGAGTGATGCTGAGCGAAGTGGAGAAGATGAAGAAGGTGAGGAGAACAATCATGGAGAGGAAGAAGAGGAAGAAGAGGAGGAGACACATGTAGACGAACAAACGCGTAAAAAGAAATATAAACACGTTCGTGATGGAAGCACCATCTTTCTTCAACTTCGTGATCCAGATGATGATGAAGGTAAGAGCACAGCCGACACATGACGTTTTTTCAGCTTTTTTCAACGTCCTAATAAGAATCTGACGTTCATTGATCGTCATTTGGACGTTAAAACAACGTTCCGTGCCTACAAGGAGGGAAATTCTTTTGTTTACCTTTATTAATGGCCGTAGAAACGAATGAGTTTTAATAACAAATTAATCCTAAGTGATATCTAGTTTAATTTCATTTTTTTCTCTTGTGATCCATACAAAATACAAAAGTCAAACAGTAAAGCTGTGGACTGTCCATTCATTTCTACGTCCATCTTTTATTACACTTTTATCTATTCTCTGCTTAATGATATACTTGTACCTTGTTTTTAAACTCGTCCCCAGTCCTCTCCTCCATTTTTCATGAATTTGATAGCATTGCGATTCGTCGATTTTTAGAGACGTTTGTACTAAAGAACGACGTGGTCTCGAATGGGAAGATGAATTGGGCTATTTCCACTTTGTATCCATACATGGGGGTGGACGAACTTTTCCATGGGGTATTTCAATTGAAATTTCCAAGGGGGTGGAAAATATTTGGAAAATTTCCAGGGGGTTCGTTCGTTCTGTTCGTTTTTTTGGAATGGCCCATCATGTGCCATTGATGAATAAAATGTTGACAACAGTTAAAAACATTTTTTTCTGAAAAATAACAACAAAAAAATTGGATTTCAGGTGATGATTACGAACGCCCATACAAAACACAACCTATCTTTTCCACCGTTCCCGAGAAAGTGGAGCCAACAGCACCACCAGCAATTAGTGAAGAAAACGAGTCAACAAACGCACCACCAGGCATCAGCAGGTTCTTCGTTAACCAAGGCTATGACCCTGATGATGAATCAGACCAAGAAATCGATTTCCGATTCGATGAAATTGGACAATCGTAGGAAATGATGTTTGTTGACAAATATACTTCGTTATGATCTTTCTTGTATCGTTGAGAAAGTGCTGATTGATTGATGGCAAAGCATAAACTTTGGATTACGTCAAATTTAGAAGGACAAATTGATCGATGAAACTGTTGAACAGAGATTGTTTGGATAACTATTTATTGAGTATACCATAGACAGCTCAAAACGTCTTTTTACATATCACTTATCTTTGACAATAATAGACATGTATTGGTGAACTTTTTAAAGGTGAAATCAAACATAACGATTTCGTACCGTACGCCAAAGACATGGATGATGAATTTCATCAATTTGAAATAAATGTTATATTATTATTACACAATATTGCACTTTAGGGAAACAGTTTCTCGTGATATACCTTATCGGACAAAAGAATGTCGGACAAAAGTGACGAAATTTTTTGGAGGTGACGAAAATTCTGTCCGACAATTAATTTAGTCCGACGAAATAAAGTCCAAAAAGACGAAAAATTAGTACGACATTGTTTTGTCCGATAAAGTAAGTGATTCACTGGATAGGTAGAAAGACATATTTCGATGGATGGAAATTCGTGGGATACCTTAATAATTTTGCACACGGTTTTTAGACCTGCAGTATTTTGGGATCCCGCCGGGTCTGATATAGGGTTATGTTATGAATTTGATCCTCTCAAATATTGGCTGCTTCATCTTTTTTTAGATAATCTTAGAAAAAAAATCACTAAAGTCTATCTCAACAGAATTAGTGGCGGGAAAGATCGAATATCTCAAATAATATCTTTCACTTTAAAAGATGAAAAGATGATTACATTTTCCGATGACGAAATTATTTTTTGAAAATTGAGATTGGACTTTAAAATTGTGAAATAATTGGAATCAAATTGCAAAGTCACAGTTGATTTTTTATTGTTTTTATAGAGTATTTACAGCAGCAAAGGGTCATATAATCTCATAAAGTAAAATTTCAAATCAAGCTCAATTATGCTTAGCGCATTCGTTTAATTATGGGCTTTAAAATATATGCTTTTTACTCTTATAGGAATCTGATCTTGAATATGTTTATAAACATTATGCTTATAAAAACTGGCTTCAAATTGTTTAAAATTAATATATTATTGTTCTTGATTTTTTTTTAGTAACCTTACAATTAAAAATTTATATATCCTTGTAATTATCGTACACACCAAAATTCAACAGCTATTATTTAAAAAATATATATCCTAGGGGGGATAAAAAGAAGAATTATATCATAGGGTGGCCAGTTCGAGGAGTGTCGATCCCCTTGTGACGAATAACAGCTGACCCATCGACATTTTCGATACTGTAACTCCAATCTTTAAAGGCATCATTTTTCAGACTTTCATGACATGCATCTTCAACAAGTTTAGCTGGTATATAACATGGTGCGTCTGGTCCATACTTACTCAATGCTCGGTTGTACCTGTGGTGAAGAAAGAAATTCGTTTTTCTTGGTTTAATCCCTTGTTTCGCATTCTATCAGATTTGATTCTCTACCACGAACACAAATTTGGACTTTTACAAAATTTGCTGAAAGACCGATCCCTACAATCAGCCAGTTCCCTTTGTTTTTAATAAAGATTTTCCGGTAGGTCACTAACCTCTGAAAACGGCGCTATTCCTCCAACTTAATACATAACTCAAACATAAGGCGTCCAAAAAAAAACATTTGGCTTTCAAATTTTCCTTACCGATTTTCCTATCTTACTCCCTAGTACTTTAGAGGTTTCAATATACTCAAACAATAATGAAAAGCCAATAACACCCCTATCTCTGTGACCCAGAAAGGACCAGTTTTCATCTCGTTCGAAATGCTGCATTGCCATCACTGGAGGAAATAGGAGATTTTCGATAGTGGAAATATATTGAAAATAGATGAACTTTCTACAGATTAGAAATACAGTATATATATATATATATAATATGACTTTTCCAAATTTCCAATTGTGGAAATATGATACATTATATCTTTTCCACTATTGGAAATCTCTTATTTCTCACATAGTGCATTTTGACCTAACCTATTAAGTAGGATTAAACTTACAACCTTTTATGTGTTGGTACAAAGCATGTAATAATTAGAATCGTAAGAGCTTACATTTGTTGGACATGGCCAAGAAGTTCGATAGGAACACCAAGTCGTCGAGCAAAATCATGAACCAATTGGTTATCTTTACAATGTAAATCTAACGTGAAAGATGGGTCATAATTTCCTTGACATATCATCGGTACAGCAGTTTCCCATACGAAACTGTTGCCAGTACTTGCTCTCATTGCATCAAAAGTTGTCTTTTCGTCCATCCCCGCTCGTTTGCAAATGATAAGTGCTTCTGCTGCTGCTATGGCAATCATTGATGCAAAAGTGTTTGAAATGGCTTTGGGAATGAGTGCAGTACCAAGAGCACCAGTGAACAACACGTTGTGGTAACTAGCATCCAGAACAGGTCTGATATATTCAAAGACGTCCTTCTCGCCTGCTACCAACGTTGTCATTTGTCCTTTCTTTAACGCCTCTAGACCGCCTGTGACAGGCGACTCCAATAAATGACCGCCTTTCTCTTTAACAAGTTTTTCAAAATTCTGCGTTTGTTCATAATCGGTAGTTGAATGGTCTATCCAAATGGTGTGTTCTTTAATGCCTTTCAAAATACCATCATCGCCCTCAAATGCCGTTTTAATATGGGGCGGCTTTGGTAGGGCGGTGACTACGATATCAACTTGTTCCACGAGGGAACGTGGATTTGATGCTATGGAGGTGTTGAAACCTTCGCATTTTGTAGTATCAATATCAAGGATTGAAGCGACGTTGAAGTTGTGTTTTTGCAGATTTCTGATGAGTGCATTTCCAACTTGACCCATTCCAATAATACCGACCTTTAGTTCATTAACCGGTCGATCGGTACATAACCCTCGTTTGAAAGCTTTTTGCAGTAAGAATGGTAATCTTTGTTGACGAAACATCTTTTTTTCTGTTTTTTTTTATCTATGAAGAAACTGAGGAAAGCTAAAATTGTAATAATAACCTTAATAACCTCGGCCCCCTCGGCTCCGCAAAAGGGTCCGGAGGGGAGATCGAAATACGTACTTACTGTGCCACGTGATCAATGGGTCATCAGAATCTTTCCCCTAAACTCCTCCTAGGGAAAATGAGATAAAAACTATTTTTTTATGAAATAGGTCATAAATATGTATAAGTACCGTCCATTGTAGTTTTGAAGACCATTAGATGAAGTCGGAGTACGATACTGTCCGATAAATACCTGGGGGGGGGGGGGCACTTGGATTTTAAACTACCGTACGTTCGGCCGAAATATAGCACCTTGTTGTGCACAGATATGTAATTTTTGCGCCAGATATGTAATTATTTTGCGCATATATGTAATTTTCGAGCTGCGCAATTATGTAATTGACTCCCTGCGCAGATATGTAA